>JAHWFP010049341.1:22101-32390 GCA_023313725.1 Lithobius niger | reverse complement strand
GAAAAGCCAAACTAGGTAAAATAAGCAAAGTAATTTTTTCCCCTTAAGGCAAGGGGGTGATCGGAAAATCACAAGTAGTACACCGGGCGCTCTCAAGGTGCAATCTAGCTTTAAAGAATTTTCCATTAGTCCCAAAGTCTCCTAAATTGTACCTAAACCTTGCTATTAGTTTTACTACCTGGACTATATTAGGTTGATTTGGTCTCTGTCCTACAACCGAGAAGCATTTGGCCTATAACTATTTCTGGCTTTCTGGTGAAGTTTTCCATAACATAATTCAGTACACATTGTAGTCTAGTGCCTTAGTGAAATAATTATGACACATCAGATAAAAGCATGCAAACTTTTCTGCTGAGTTATCGACTGTACACACACAACAGGTGGCCCACCTGTGTCCCAGTCTGATGCAGGTCGGAATACGATTTCTTGCTCTTTAGGATAAAATTTTTCTTTAACGACTTATATTTCGTGCAAAAGTTAAACTCTTCTGACCCATTTATGGTTACATCATCTGTTAATGCAGAACATTTATAAATGTCGCATAGTGATTAATAATTCCTGACTTTAAGATAACACTGATGTAATTAGTCTTATAGGAAAGGCAGATATGTGCTTTTTCCAACAATGGTAATAGAAATCCAACAAAGGTAATAGAAATGCTTTGCCTTGAAATCATTACATTGTAGTTCGATTTCAAACTGCTTTTATGGGTTTGACTTCAATGGTAATTCTAATTAAGATATAGGCTTGTAGGTTTAATTAAGTGAAAGGAAGAGGTGTCTACTTTCCAACAATTCTATACCATGTCTAGGGGCGAGCTGCGGATGTATGTCTCTGATGTAGTACAGTACGTGGTACTGCACCATGACACAGGGACAGACTGGAAATAGCTCTTGCCACGATGACGATAAACATTTGGTCGCTTACTCCCCAGTTGGAGCTCTCTCTTCAAGTGTTCTATAGAGCTCTAGACAACTTCTATAGACATTCTATAAATATTCTATAGAAAGAATTCTATAGCATTTCTCAAGAAGTTATAAGCTTTCTAAAGACATTCTGTACCTTCTAGAAAAAATACTATCCTGTAGATAGATGGAAAAGAAATTCTGTAGACATTAATTGAAATGTGATTGTTGGCAGAGCAAGGTGCCATTTTAACTCAACGGTTTTTTTTTCACTGTGGCTAAACACATAGCCCTATTAGTCAAACTAATTTTTGTAAGAATATTCTTTAAACTAAACAAAGCATGTAGATGGTTTTACATTAGGATTTCTAAAGTTGATAAAATATCTAAATAGACTTCCATATAATTTCTGAATAGAATGTATAGAATTTCTAAAGAGACTCGATAGAAGTTTTAAACAGATTTTTGCAGATTTCTAAAGAGACTCTCTAGAACTGCGACTGTAGAATTTCTAAGAAGACTGCATAATTTTTCAAGTGACTAGAATTTCCAAAGAGACTATAGAATTTCTAAAGAAACTCTACAGAACTTCTAAAGATAAACTACAGAACTTCTAAAGAGATTGTACAAAACTTCTAAAGAGATTGTACAAAACTTCTGAAGAAACACTATTGAACTTCCAAAGAGGATTATATATAATTTCTAAACAGAATTCGGAAGATACTCCAGACAATTTGTAAAGAGGTTGGGAGAACAGCTAAAGATACTTGTATAGAACTTCAAAATAGACTTGACTTTCTAAAGAGACTGTAAAGAGATTCTGAAAAGACACTGCGGAATTTCTACAGACTTCTACAAAATTTCGAAAAACACTAGCATTTCTAAATAGACAGTATAAAACTTCCAAAGAACATCAGCGTAATTTCTAAAAAGGATTCTTAACTTCCACAGATACTGTATAGAATTTTTAAAGCAACTGTATAGAACATGTAAAGATACATTTGTAGAACTTCTAAACAGACTACTGTTGAATTTCTGGAGACTGTATAGAACTGTATAGAAAATGTTTTGTCGTGCGACTAACCATCTAATTTTGTGTGCGCCCACCCTAAATTAGACATTTGTCTCGTGACGAGACGTTGTGAGACAAAAGTCTAATGTGGTGTACAGCCAGCCTTTTGCATAGCACGTGTGTAGATAGAAGGAGCTTCACCTTGTTGCCGTTGCAACAATGTCATATCCGGTGTGTGGTGCTTAGCTCATTGCTATGGTTGTGAAGACGTCTACAGCAAGTTGATAGGTTTCGATTAAATGTCTTGTGGTGAGACTAAAATTAGACATATGTACCGCGACGAAACATTGCAAGACAAAACGCTGCATCTGGTGGAGAGACCCTTTCAGTCGCAAGTAGTAGGAGCTTTATTTTGTTGTCATGAGACACCTAAAGACACGTAATGACGTCTCGCGACAGTGTCGCATCCGGTGTGTGGCACTAACCACATTGCTATGGTTGACAGGTTATGACAAAATATTCTGCCATGCGACTAAACGTCTAATTTGGTGTGGGGCTAGCCTAAGGTGTGCGGCTAACCAAATTAGACGTTTAGTTGCACGACAAAACATTTTGTCCTAACCTGTCTCAACATGCTGCAGACGTCTCAAAA
Source organism: Lithobius niger (assembly GCA_023313725.1). Lineage (NCBI taxonomy): Eukaryota > Metazoa > Arthropoda > Chilopoda > Lithobiomorpha > Lithobiidae > Lithobius > Lithobius niger. The sequence continues at coordinate 29,821 of JAHWFP010049341.1, read as the reverse complement.
ACCATAGCAATGAGTTGAGCGCCACACACCGGTTCAGACACTGTCGCGAGATGTATTTAGGCATATTTAGGCGTCTCACGACAGCAAAACGAAGCTCATTCTGGTTTCGTCTGGTGGGGTTTCTCCACCAGATGGGACGTTTTGTCTCGCAGCTTTTCGTTGCGATGGATTTGTCCAATTTGTTGTGTGGCCACCCTATGACTGCAAAATTTAGAACAAGTCGAAAATTAGGTTTTTGTCGTCATTATTTCTATAATCACGATTTAATCACGAATATCTAGGCGTACCAAGAGTGACATACTTACGTTGTATTTTTTTTTCACCTTCCAACTGGCACCATTGCGAGTTAAACTTTGCGAGGGAAGTTAACACGAGAGGCAGCCTGTGAGAGAGAAGAAAAATTGTTTTTAAGTTTTGTATTTAGTTGAATTATGGGTGGATAGGTTTAAACCTATCCATGTATAGTTGAACGCATTTTAATTTAATTTTATTTATTGTAACCTGTTTTAATTCTTAGTGGCCTCTCCACGAAGCTGAAAGGCTCGGTTAATGTTAAAAAAAATGTTTACGGAAATCTATTTTTGTTGCGTTTGGAACTTGAATGTCAGGCTGGGTGCATTAGTGCGAAGTGCCTTAGGCTTTTGGCTTAAAGGTCAAGAGTTCAATTCCTGCTCACACTGTCTTGCATTCATTTCCAAAGCCATCAAAAATCAGTTTGGATTTGCACTCCATAAAGATAATACCATCATTTAAACATAGTTGTTTAGACTGGAACAATTCCGTGGTTTTCTAATGTAAAATACACTTGAAACATTCACTCATGTAGGCCTACTGTTGTTCCAATATATTATATTGTTCTTGCAGCACAAATGTCTTACTAGCGTTTTACTTACTAACTTGCAGACCAAATGTGACCAATATTGGCCCGACGTGGGAACCACAAAACATTATTGGAGCCTGGAGGTTTGCACGGTGTCAGAAGTGGTGTTCGAAGTCTACGTTGAGAGAACTATTTCTCTAAAACGGGTAAAACTGTAAATAATATCTTGCCCTAGTGAATTCTTTATGGTATGTAAAATTGTGACGTGCACATCATGAAAGAACCGTCGTGCATCGTACTGTAACGAGTGTTCATCTACAGGTCTTAGTTAGGTGATGATAAATAAAGAGTCAATGAAAAAAAGGGAGGGGGTGTACAAATTTCCCCTTCTTCATTTGAAATGCTCCCCTTCCCTCGTTGATGTTGTAAAACCTCCCTTACGAAACTATAAAATTATTTTCAAAATGAAATAATACCAACTGTGACAGCAACAGTAGCTGAAATTGATGTAGTTTCTGCAGCTGTGCCACAGAACCCACTGCAATTAACTCCTAATCACCTCGTGATCATTTCCCCATTTGCTCCTCCTTTCCCTCTCTCCTTGGGACGTATCACGACAGCTTATGTGTGCGACGCGGTCCCTCTTGGATTTCACACGTAACGAGAAACGTGTACCGCGCCGTGCACTACGAACTTCTCTGGCCACATTTTGACATAAGGCAATGATGGAGGCAGAAAATCGTGGCACATTTCGGTGCTCTACGCGAAAATTATTACGTGTGAAGTCAAACAGTTTGGCACGGCCCTGCATGCATTTATTTATTGCGTGTGAAATTAGTGTTTGGGTTCTCCCGAACCCATATATTGATTTGGTTGGGCTGCAACTTAATTACCCGCCCCACTTCGAAGCTTCATATGGCCCTGTGCAGCCTCAAGTAGCAATTATATAGACTTGTGCCCCCAATTAAGTGCTCTTGCCGTCATCTTTAGTCAGCGTTTTGGTTTGGGTGGAGATAATGAGCCCCGGTTTGTACAGTCATTGCTCATTTTAATGTCCCTTTCAATTGAGATATGGCTCGCACTCTCCCCCTTCCCATTTTATATTTCATGCTGGGCTTTGCACGAGTGCCCATATAGCTGTAGGTTTGCCGCGCTCTCAGCCGAAGCCATGGCACCAGAAGCAGAGAGGGACAATTTTGCCAGTTTATTCCAACCGGGAAATCCTAGGACCTTTTACATGCCTTAATCAACATGAGCAGGAGGCATCACAGGGCCCTTCTCTTCTCGAAAATACCAGGGGTGGCTGAGGTCGGGGTCGAACCCAGGACCTCTTGTACATGAAATGGTCGTGCTTAACCATTAGGCTACCTTGCCCCACAGTGCCCGTAGACTATCTCCAGAAACTCATAAAGGAGTAGGTTCTATTGTAAGCAAGCTAGACAATTGTGGCAAAAGTTAATAGGATATAACCACTGACTTTCGGGATACCCTGGGTAACTGCATTCATGTATTTAACGTTGGTAGGGTGTTCTTTTTTAACGATAGACTTCCTAGGAGTGTGACAACTGCTTCTCTGTATATCTTTTATTTTGATGCGTGATAATTAATGACCCATAAAGGCAAGAACTTAATCAACAAACTCGCTATTAAAAATCGAGCACCCGTTAAGCTGTCATTTCTAGTTTTTTATTAAGCTAGATGTCATTTCTAGTTTTCGATTTATAAGTCTAATGAACATTGAAAACAGGAAAGATAAACTTACCACAAAGTCAACAGTACAATTGTGTTGCGTGACACGTACTCAAGTGTACCCCATAGTTACGTGCACAGAATTCCTTAGTTAACAGCATGTGCAGTTGTATCGGCAAGACATCCAAGTTTGAAGATCTGATGGAATGTTGCTAATGCCAATGTGACCCTAAAATGCTATACAAGGAAGCATTACTAGAAAATACACCAGTATCGCGTCCATGTTTTACAGTAATAATCATGTTACAGCACGTGCAACTGTATCGAGAAAACGTCTAAATTTGAAGCTGTATAGTTGATACTTGCAAATGCCATTGTGACCCTGAATGTTATACAAAAAAGTGTATAACTGGAAAGGACAGTAATTATTTTCGTGTCCAGGCTTCAGTAGTAACAAAACGTTACAGAACGTGTAATTGTATCGGGAACATGTATAATTTTGAAGGTCTGGTTGACTGTTGCTAATGCCATTGTGACCCTGAATGTTATACAAATAGGAGTACAACTAAAAAAAGACACTAATTCTTTTCGCGTCCAGGCTTTAGTAGTAACAACACGTTACAGCACGTGTAATTGTATCCGGAACACGTATAATTTTGAAGGTCTGGGTTGACTGTTGCTAATGGCAATAAAATTCTAAATGTTGTACAAAGAAGCATTATTGGAAACGACACTAGTATTGCGTCTAGGCTACAGTCCAGGCTACAGTAATAACATCATCTAAATTTGAAGCTCTACTTAACACTTGCAAATGCCATTGTGACCCTGAATGTTATACAAAGAGGTAGTACCAGAAAGGACACTATCTATTTTCACTTCCAGGCTTCATTACTAACAACACGTAACAGCACGTCATGCAGTTGTATCGGCAAGACGTTTAAGTTTAAAGATCTGGCTAACTGTTGCTAATGCCAATGTGACCCTGAATGATACACAAAGAAGCATTACTGGAAAAGACACTAGTACTGCGTCCAGGCTGCAGTAATAGTATCCAGCTACAGTACGAGCAAATGTATCGGCAAGACGTCTAAATTTGAAGCTCCAGTTGACTCTTGCAAATGTCATTGAGCCTGAATATTACACAAAGAAGCATTTCTGGCCAGCCAGTCATCTGGAATCTTAAAAGATTGGGAAAACTTCGTATACATAGACGTCTTACGGTTCTGTTAATATCTAGTGTTTAATGCAAACGAAACGTACAGTCAGGTAGCAAACAAGACAGTGTTAATAATGGGTTTACACAGAAACTGTGTGAAGTTCCTTGACGGTTAGAAGGCACTGTTAAGGGATGGCAGTGCTAGTTCAATGATTGATACAGTTGCTTGTAATGCCAGACAGTACAAATGGATTTTCAAGACACTGGGGTCGTACTCGCGTGTAAACTTAAAATTCCAGGTTTTTCCACCTCTTGGTTTATGAAATTCAAAGACTACAAACGAGTAATTAGAAAACAGGAGAAAATTAAAAGACAGACTTGGTAATTATGAATTCATACTTGGTAAGTATGAAAATCAATACTGTGCAAGCTGTAGGGTGATTAAATATTCTGCGAAATGAGTGGCGAAACGGATGCACTAGTAGTGCAATGGCTAGCAATCGGCTTCAGAACAGTGATTTTATTTTTAGTTACTGTGCATGATATGTTGTGGTTTTTTTTCTTAGATTTGTGTTTCAACAGAAATTGCACACTGATAACCCTAAACGGCAAATAGAAATGTAATTTTTTGTTAATGGAATTCTAATTTGAGAAGTAAGATTTTCCAATCTTACGTGTATATCAGAGTGAATCCGATTTGCTAAATATTTGTGGTTTAAGATGACTAACTGATCTTATGAATGCTGCGTAACCACATTGATAGGACAAAATACAGTCAAAATGTAGAAATCAAATGCGCAAATTCCATTGTAATAGTGCTTAACATCGTTTTGCTTCCAATCGTACATTAGTGGTACAAAGCTACACACAGATCTGCTACTAGCGTGCAAAATTCCATGCAAACTGACCGATAATTACATTGCTTGTGTACCTGAACGCAAAATTTAATTCAAACAAATTAGAATATTCAGCCAACGTTATATATTCTAATATGTGGTGGTAGTTTTCTAACATGGTGTAAATATTAGAATATATAACGTTACATTATTCTAATATGTGTAAATGACTATGACTAACCCCCCCCCCCGTTGTAACGTAGCACAGAGAATACATTTAAATAAAGAAAGCGCACCTATTTTCTTACCTAGAAATATTAGTTAAAGATCCTAATTTGTGTAAATTTAATATTGAGTGATTTTAAGTGATCAAGAGAATGATCATTAAAAGTCGCCTGTTGGACACCTGAAAATGGGAAGACGCAGTAGGACAGAAGTTGTGCTAGCAGTAGAGGTGACTAAGCAACAGAAGAGTGATAAGACATTGACGCGTGGGGTATTAACGCGTGGGACATTTGCCATAATAACTAGTGAAACTGATATGGTTAGTTGTCGCCCAGATTTAACCCTGTGATGCGAAATTGCTGTGGCGGTTCCCAGGATTTCCTTTTTGCGAAGCAAGTACAAGAAATTAGTGAAGAAACAGGGTTTCATGCACACTGACGTATGCGGCCAAAGTCGGTGTCAACAATGATCGAGAGAAATATTACGTTAGTTCGTACTAGGGACACTGCTAAGGAAGGAATAAAAGTGAACTCCTCAAAACATTAGAATACCGGGAAAAAACTGGTGGGAAGTCGGGAATTTCACGATGCCTTTGAAGAAAATGGGATTCTTCATGACAAGACTCATCTGCACTCTCTCCTGTTAAAACAGCAGTCGTGGAGTGGATAAACAGGATGGATGACTATGTTAATAGGGCGAGGGAATGCCTATGTACGGAGGTTAACCACCGCGTCATGGTTAAGTAGATGGAGGGAAAAGCCGAATAGCACTGGACATTTAAAAAAAAGTTAAGTTGCAAGGCCTACGGGGCCTAAGTTGACGTAACGGAACCAGTAAGAAATGGTAGATGCCGAGCTGGTTTCCTAGTAAGGTACAACGTTCACCAAAAGTGTACCGAGTCTAGATACCTGAACCGAAACTTCCTCTTCCATTGGAACAATTATCTTCACTACAGAACATCTTTCTGCCAGTTGTTCTCAATGAAAAGAAAGTCTCGGTTTTCTAGAACTTTAGTGTTCAGAAAACCGGAAGTGTTTCTAGAACTTCAGCTTTCTAGAGTTCAGTGTACCCAGACTTGATACACTTTTGGTCAATGTTACGCCTTAATAGGCAACCAACCCGAGATCTAATATTTTTTGAAGGTTCCGTTACATCAACTTAGGCCTTGTAGGCCTTACATTTTAACCTAGACTCACAGTGGTAGTTCACGTGGCACACTTTTGTACAGATTTCATCCACTTTTGAGTTTGAACCCGATCCTCAGTACAACAGTTGGAGGTCATATGAGCAAATGGTCCAGGTATCGTTACACCACCTAAAGGGTGGAACTGCTGCTGACTCATCGGATGGAAGAATTTACAGCTGCTGTTGCAATAAAACCAGTCTAAATGCAAAATTGAGCATGCAAGGCAAGTGGCATGCCTGAGAACTGAGAGATGGCATAATTTCTTGATAATAAAACGCACTCAAGATTAATGGGTTGCTTTGATTCGTCGAAGCAAGGAATGCTTGAATGAACGGACTATTAAGCTGATATCAAAAGGTGGTTGGTGCATTAGCCAAAGAAGAAAACGTAATGGCTCGGAAAGAGAGAAAGCATTTGACTAAAAGATAAAGAAGCCATACCACGAGCTACGGCTATTTGCCGTGATGTCATTACGAGTTAGCCAGTGACGAACAAGAACAGCATATCTTGGGTGGTCTGACTTGTTGTATGAAGCTGAGGCAAAGTAACAACGAAGAACACTACAAGAGATTTGAAGACCTCATTGGGTTTTTACAGCGCAAACACGAATGAGGATTTTTGCAATATATTAGGAAAGAGTGCTAAATAGTATTCCATTATGCTTCGGTAGTAACAATACATTACAGCATGTGCAATTACAAAATTGCAGATCACCATTAAACGAACTTAGGTTATTTAATGTGACCCACAAACACCCCACAGTAGCTTTTAATCTCGGTTAACTAATGCTAACGATATCTTACCATATAGTTATGCTAATGCCATACACATAATTTGTTTCCAGTTAGGTGACTGTATTTCGCCATCAAATTTTTTTGGCCGGTGTATTTGATTTCAGAATAATGTAATTCGAGAAATCAAGCAACTTAATTTTACCGAATGGGGAGACTATTTTACTCCTGAGGAACCACGTCTGTTAGTGGACTTCGTCAGAGCCGTTTGTAAACACCGATCACTTTTACCCAAAAGTGGACCCATCATCGTCCATTGCAGGTAAATATGAATAACTGAAGTGCTGACTTGACGCTTTAATAAACACTGTTGACATTGCTTTTCCACGAGCCCAGCACGAACTTGTTCCATATCGTCCCTGTCATTTGTAAATATTGTTACAACTACAGTTCTTACTTTTTGCACATCTCGCCTAATTCGGTTGAAGAAAAAAATCGTTATGTGTATATAAACCGTGTGCAGTTTTGTTAGGAAGTACGAGTCGAGGTAGTGTAGGGTGGTACCAGAAATTTTTCGGCCGGTGCCGGTACCAAGCTTAGTACGGGTACTCGGTTTTATCCTTTTCTTAAGAATGAGGTGGTGTCTGGTATTGTAGTGTGTGGTGCCAACATCCGATTTTTAAATAATAACAAATTTTATTGAAAATTGTGTCTTGTTGATATAGTTTTAATGGAAAAACTAATTGCGTACACTGATTGTAGCATGACATTAACAGTATACATGGGATTTGGTACGATTGCATTTTTGGTACCGTGGTACACTGTTAGAACCAGTTTACCACTCAACAATAAGTGGGTGTGATATGATATTGCTCGAATAGAATTAGAAATGTGGTGGTGGTTGTCGTTTCTGCCTCATTACCCCCGTTGTAGTCTCATGTCATGCCACATCCTGTTGATACATAGCTCAATACAAGACAGTGCCCTGTTAACTTCTTAAATGGCTCAACACACGACAGTGCCCTGTTAACTTCTTAAGTGGCTCAATACAAGACAGTGCCCTGTTACCTTCTTAAG
>JAHWFP010049341.1:0-13252 GCA_023313725.1 Lithobius niger | reverse complement strand
CCTTTCATATATGCGATCATACGGTTTGCAACAACAACCACGTAGTGCAACAACAACCACGTAATGAAAGAGTTGTTATCCTCCGTCTTGTATTGTTTATTCTGAAGATACCATGGTTTCTGAGGAGACTTCCTTTCATATATGTGATCATACGGTTTGCAACAACAACCACGTTTGACATACGTACGTAGGTCTATAGAGTCGGGCCACTGCAGAGAATGACTCAGCGCGCATCGAATATCGCCCGTTTTTTTCCTGTAGGATAGGTGCACCTTGCCGGCACAAGAGTTCAATCGACCCTAGACACGGAAGCGAACTCAACTTCGTTAGAGAAGCGCGGTAAAACTTAACACAGTCAAGCTCGGGAGATAGTTTAAAACGTCATAAAATATTTCGAATCTAGGGTGAGTGAATGTGGAGAGTATAGAACTAACACACAAGCCAGAATGTGTGCAGAGCCTGCTACTAGTGTCGTGAGGTTTTGTTACGAGTCTTATGCAAGGTGCGTTAAGCCAAAGCCAACTACAGTAAAGCCGTATCAGTTTTACCTTCCACAATGCTCCGCTAGTAGGCGACACAAATGCCGACGCGATAAGTTTGCCAAGTGGCGCCATCAGTTGGCAAAATGTGGAACCCTTTCCGGTTATTTTGAAATTTCGTCGCTTGCTGTAGAGATGACAGCATCTAGCAAACTGCGCTTGCTTCTATGTCAATGGTTGATTTTAGTCTCCGTTTTTGGTCTGATCCAATGCGTCCTTTATTGTAGGTGGCTTTGGTTAAGCCTATAGCTTTCCCCGGCAAGTGATGTACAGACGCCGGGGAAAAAAATGGCCGCGTCTATCATCCTTCACAGCACAATTCATTCGACACGTCAATAATAAGATGTATTACTCTTACGGCTTCAGCATTAACACCTACTAACGTCGGAAACAACTCTTAATTGTTAAGAAAGTGATGGCAGAGGAATACTTGGGGATTGATGGAAAACGAATAGCCGTCCTGTTGGAAGTCTTGGTAAATAAAATAAAAATCCATTGTGGTGTTATTTGAGTTGCTTTACGAAAAGTGTAAGCACTGGAACAAGTATGTTGAACACGAGAAGCTCAAAGTTCTCATGTAAATACAACCTGACGTTTCGAGCTAGCTCCAACTCGTTATCAAGGGAAAAACAAACCGACAAATTCAGGCAAAACTGCATAAGTGAAACCACAATTCGATCAAGTTTAAAATTTTTTTTAAATTTTAAAAAAGAGGGAGAGGAGAGTAACCTCTTTGTGCTGAAAGCACAAGAAGAAGTGGCGATAATTGAGTGCAGTCCGGTATTTAATCAGTTTCCCCTGGTGGTGAGGGTGTCAAACTATTATTTTTATGGTACCCTGGTGTCGGAATTTAGTAACAGAGTGCTCTTTGAGGAGTGCTAAGTATTCTTTGAATTTGTTGTCATAGGGAGCAAACAGTGGTCTTGCCAACTTAAACTTTAAACAAGCTCGTTTTTGAACAGCTTGCTGATCTTGAAATGTATTTTTTACTTGATTATAGTCCATTGTCACGCTACTCCGCCATTATAATGAGTTTCCTATACCATCTGCTCGAAAAACGCAAAATTAACTCAGACGTTGTCGAAAAATATAAAAAGACCCAACTTCTTGCCACCGCTCTTGTTCCCACAGGTCAAAACTCGCAAGCCTAATCGGCCAATCCGTTTATTCACAAGTGGCAAAAGTGCCCCAAACCTGATTCTAGTTAAATGGTTACACCCATCTTAAAACAACTGGCCCTAGGGGACCACGCGGCTCCCAATAAACAGTCTATCATTCGTCACCTAAAAATTTTGCAAGTGCCTCCAGATCACAATTGGGTATCATTTGATGTTAAATCAGTGTTCCCGTCCATTGACCGCCAACATCTGCTCACTATCATTGAAAATAAACTTAATTTTGATCCGACTCCCCTCCAGCAATTAGGCTGAAACACAGAAGAATTTATCGATGCTTTAAAAATCATCTTTGCTACGACTTACGTCCAGCATAAAAAATGGTACTTCAACCAACACAATGGAGTCCCCATGGGTAGCCCCATTGCCACTCTCCTGTGTGACTGTCATGAACAATGTTGACAATGCTCTTATTTCCCAATTTCCTGAAATACTCTACTATAAAAGATTTGTTGACGATAGTTTGGCCCTTTGCCCCATTTCACTTCGCAGTAAAATACTAGCGTTTCTGAACAATTACCATTCCTCCCTCTGCTTCACTATGGAGGCTCCGGAGTCTAAATTTATTTCTTTTCTGGACATTACTCTCTACATTAACGCTTTTGGCTACATAGAATTCCTTCACTACAGGAAACCATCACAAACCACTCGTGTTCCTTTTTTTCCAGTCATATACGGACCCTATTTATAAACTTAGCATCGTTAAAAATGGAATACAGAGAGTGAGCACTCACACCACGCAACCACAACAACTCTTGACTGAATTTCGTTATATCATTTTTAAATACGTCAACTGTGGCTATCCACTCCACCTTGTCACTCGGTTTTCCAGCCTGACTTGGCTACTTCGCAAGAAAATCTTAATCCCCCCCCTCACCTCCCTCCCTAAAAATTTCAAAACTGCTAATTTTATTGTATTGTGTAAGGTATAGCTGAACCCCTTCACTCTCTACTACACACCCAGGAAATTCGAGTGGTCACCAAAAACAAACCAAATCTTAAATTGTCTCTCCAATGCAGCCAGACACAAATGCCGACGCGATACGTTTGCCAAGTGGCGCTATCGGTTGGCAAAATGTGGAACCCTCTCCGGTTATTTTGAAATTTCGTCGCTAGCTGTAGAGATGACTGCACCTATCAAACTGCGCTTGCTTCTATGACAATGGCTGATTTTAGTCTCCGTTGTGAAAATAAAACATGTGACGCCACCTATATTGGACACAGTGAACAAAAGCTAATAGAACGATTAAGATCCCACAAATCGAATTTCAAATTTCTTCATAACTCTGTGCTCCAATAACTCAATAACTCATTGGTCCAGCTTTTTTAAAGAACGGGCCACAAACCTAATATTTCAAACCCCACATATTCGCACTAGGCTGAACCTTGAAACTCTCTGCATCGCTTTGCACGACCCACAGGTTCATAATCATCTGCTCCCTAATGACAACAAATTCAAAGAATAGTTAGCACTCCTCAAAGAGCTCTGCACTCTGTTACTAAATTCCGACACCAGGGTTCCATAAAAATAACTGTTTGACACCCTCACCACCAGGGGAAACTGACTACAACCCGGACTGCACTCAATTTTCGCCACTTATTCTTGTGCTTTCATCACAAAGAGGTCATTCTCGTCTTCCTCTTTTTTAAAATTTTTTAATTTGTTAACCTTGTTCGAATTGTGGTTTGACTGAGGCAGTTTTGCCTGCATTTGTCGGTTTGCAACTTTATGCAATTTTAAGTGTATTTTGTTTTAACCTTTATAATGAGTTGGAGTCAGCTCGAAACGTCGGGTTGTGTTGTATTTACATGTGCACTTTAGGCTTCTCTTGTTCAACATATTTTTGTTACTTCTCAGTTGCTGATTATAATGCATTCCAGGCTCAATTGACAAGTGAGCATGAAGATTGGAAGGGGGAGGCATAGCCTAGGTTTTGCCATTTTTGTCTGCTTGTTATCGTATTGCGAAGTTGAGAGAATGTGTGCAACGATGCCCATTGGACGAGATTTCGTGTTACACATGGTCCTAGTTATGTCAGTAATAGAGGTATAGTACTCAGTGGCCAAGCGTGCACCTTGCATGTACCTGACACAGGCGAGTTAGGGCACGACTTAAACACTCGTTGATAACATCAAGTCATTCTCTTGAGTGGCCCAAGTCTAACAAACCTATTTGCCATTTCCTCTTACAAGGGCTGCTGGTATGTTTGTGATGCATTATTGGATGGAGGGGGGACGAAAGTTTGAGAATGTTCGCACTTGAAATTTGTAGGTCAACGTTTCATTTCTTACTACCTGCAAATACTTACTTCAGTAATTATGCTTAAAATCATCATTTTACGCTATCACTGCTCATTTATCAACTAAAAACTCCCTTTTTAGCTGAACTCCAAACTTTCTCTCCTCTCCCGCCAGGGGCGCTGCTACTCCTAAGTAGGAGGCCGCCATCTTGTTTGTTCCCTTCATCACATTTTGAGCACGTTGTTAGGGTAGGACGTGTTTGGCATCGCTGCCTTTGTTTTCTAGTTTGGAAGCAAAGTTATCAACTTTTCTGGGCAGAATTATGACCACGATAGAAGAATCAAACGATCTATTACGTGAGAGACTCAATTTGAAGAAATTTGATGCGTGTAGCTGCAAGAAACAGTCAAGAGATTTTCGCCCTCTTTGCCGTGAGTGCAGGCCCTGCAACTTCGTCACCAAAGTATGTGAACTGTGCGATTTACATCATCGTTCAACTGTGAAGGACATTTTGCATACGTGGAAGAAATCGGATCAGAAAGCAGATCAAAGGGCCAGGGCAGCAACGGCAGGTTTGGTTGATGACGAAACGGCTGCAGGTTGTCAACCGGAGGGAGAAACCAAGATGGCGTCAACAAACGAAAATGACTTTGCTGAAATTCATGAAAGTGTGGTGGTGTCGGATGATGCAAAGTTGGTGGATGATGGAGTAAGACAGGTGCCGTTCTCAAATGAAGAGTTGCTGGCGTCGATGCAGACCACAGCCAACGTAATTTTTGATGCGAAAGCAACTCGTATGGAGCAACGAATTACGGACAAGGTGGATTCGGCAGTGTCGGGGATGGAAAAGAAGTTCGGCGCCCTAATGGCTGCTATGCTCCACATGTTGCAACCATTGTTAGCCAATGAAGAAGAAAAATCATTAGATAAATTAGGAACCGATGTGTCTGTTGTGACGGACATCAAATCGTCATCTGCGATGCAGTCACCAGCTATGCAGTCACCGTGCCGTCAGGAGGCGCCACGTGTCGGAGATGTTAAGACTGCGTCTAGATCCAAGTCCGGCGGCCGTACTGACCTAGTGAAGAGCTCGGCGAAGAAAGGAAAATCTTCTAGGGCGTCCACTCGCAGGTCAGGAAATGACAGTACTCAAATGGCCGCTCCCGGTGTGGGGAATAGCGGTTCGTATGAGCACTCAAGCGAAAAATCACGCAAAACTGTAGGAGTAGTAAAGTCCAGTGAGGACAAATTTACGAAACTACTGGACATAATGAGCTCGTTTATGGCGTCGAACACGACAGGCGTCAAGTCGCCGCATGTCGCTGAGTTGTCGCCACTGCGTAAGGAGAACAGTCGGCCCGTTGCCGCTCAGTCGTCACCGTATCGCCGTCGCGTGTCGCCGGACCGTCGCCGTGTGTCGCCAGCCCGTCGTCATTGTGTCGCCGCCCGTTCCTCACCTACTAACTACGTGTCACCGGACCGTCGCCGTGTGTCGCCAGTCTGTCGCCGCATGTCGCCGCTTGAAAGGCAGTCATCAGTACATCTGGAAGATGCTCATCATTTGAATTCAAGTATGGAATTTCCCACCCAGGGTGGTTCTGGAGTTGGAAATGATTCAATGAAGAGGAGAGGAAATGTGGCTTCAAGTATAGACAAGGGGTTGTCTAAAAGAAGAAAAGCTAGTGAAGAGCACAATAACGGAGCTTCTGAGAGTGGCGATGAGACGGAAGGGGATAACACTGATGACCCGTTCAATGAAGGCCCAGGTTATGTCCCGTGGGCGGAGGTTGCACTCAAGCATTTGAGACACACTCGTTTTTTCAAGGAAGGGCCTCCGCCAGTGGAGGATGCAGAGGACCCACCCATGATAACGTTGGCAAATGAGGGATGTTATAAGCAGCGCACCTCCCATCTGCCGCAATCAGCAGTTTTGTTTCGGCAACTACTAAACACGGAGTCGTTAACTAGGAAAAATGAACTGCCTGTGACTTGTTTAAAATCCCTGCCACCGCATGACCCAAAGAAAACACATGTTTTTCAAATCAGTCGGAAAGGGAGCCCCGAATAAGAAGAGGTTTCGGACCTACAAGGAAGCCGAATATGTAACTGAACTGTGTAGTATCGAGTTGGATTCGGTTCTCAAGAACCCCTCATTCATTAAAACTCCTACTCAACAATTTGAAGAGGACGATGTCATGTTGAGAGCCAGCATGAGAGCAAGCTCTCAAGCAGAGCTTATTTACTCGTCATCAACTGCGGCTTTGAAGGCGATGGCGTTGGTCAACCCGGAGCTCAGGGAAAATAAAACAATTAGGGAATGTATGCATCTTCTTAAGCGAGCGTCTTCATTCCACAAAGATAGTTTAAATTGGCAATGCCGGCTACTCATGAACAATGCCTTTCGGCGTCGAGACGCCCTCCTCGAATCTGCAACAGGGGTCCCGGCGGATGGAGTGGGCAAGTTGAGACTTTTGCCAGTTCATGGTTCTGGAGACTTGTTTAATGGACAGTTACTTGTATTGGCCCCAGAACTCAAGGAGAAGGTTCGACCTGCCCGAACATCGGTCAGCACGAACCATGGAAGCTCTCGAAGCAAGACAACGTATGCAAAAATCCAACACCCAGCATCCGGACATTGGAATGAGCCATATGGAGGAAAGAGTAGCAGCAAAAAGCCAGTGGACAAGTCAAGGCATTGTTCGCCCTTTCGTGACCATCCCCCCTCCTCGTCGCGCGGGAAAGGACCAGGGAGTTACCAGCGTGGCCGAGGATCGTTCCGGGGAAGAGGTAAAAGACCTCCACGTCAGTGACTGGCCATGGTCAGGGCGCCCCCCCCCCCATTCACCGTCAGGTGGGGGGAAGGATTGCCAGACATCTTGGACATTGGAAGAGGATTGCGTCGGACCCCTTCATCATCCAAACTCTGGAAGAGGGATACACACCGCCATTCGTCACCAGGGTGGTAACTACAGACTGCCCGCCAGACTGGCTGGTAAGACGTTCCGAAATCCCAGAACTTATCAAGGAAGTCAATCTGCTGGTTGTGAAGGGGGCGGTAGAAGAAGAACCTCCCGGTCCAGGTTTTTGGAGTCCAGCAAGGGTGATTCCGAAGAAGGGAGGAGGATCCAGAGTTATTTTCAATCTTCGGAAACTCAATCAATACCTCGCAAAGGAACATTTCCAGATGGAATCGATCGAATCAATTCGAGACTCGCTCCAGCGCGAAGAGTATACCATTTCGATCGACCTCGAGGATGCGTATCTGCACGTTCCCCTCAATCCTTCGATTCGACATCTGTTCCGCCTTGTGGCAGGGGGAAAATCGTTCCAATGGAAATCTCTTCCCTTCGGCTTAGCGACGGCTCCATACGTGTTTACCCGGATGCTGAAACCTGTGCTTGCATACCTGCACCTACATCACATCAAATCTCACGCATATTTGGACGATTGGCTGGTTCGAAACAAGGACTGTTTTCTTCTGACTCAGCAGTGGGAAATGTGCAGCTCCCTGTTTTCACATTTAGGTCTTGGTATAAACCTCAAGAAGTCCAGACCAGTTCCAAGCACTTGTTTTGTGTTCCTGGGTGCAGAGTTCAACACTGTAAAAATGTTGGTAAAACCAACACTGGAGAGGTTCGTCAAGACGAGAACGTCGGTGAAGACATTCGTCAGAAGGACCAAGGTAACGGCGAAGGAGTTGGTATCGCTCATTGGACTCTTGGACTCCAATGCCAGACTTGTACCCTTAGGCCACTGGCGAGTGAAACCGATTCACTGGTTTCGGAAGACAGCGTGGCAGTCGCTGAACAGTTGGATGGACATCATTCCGCTACAAGACCTCCCGAGGCAAAGCTTGGCGTGGTGGACGGTGAAGGGAAACCTTCAAGTTGGAGTGCCCATTCACGAGCCCGTTCCGGAGTTGCTCCTCTTTTCAGACGCCTCCCTGTCAGGTTGGGGTGCTTACCTTGCCGGAGAGACTGCATCAGGCATTTGGAGCGAAGAGGAGAAGGTCCTGCATATCAATGTCCTGGAACTCAGAGCAGTTTGGAGAGCCCTCCTCGCCTGGAAGTTAAGGCTGAGGGGTCAGGCAGTGGGCATCATGTGCGACAATGCCACGGCTGTTGCGTATGTGAAGAAAGGTGGAGGCACGCATTCGAAATGTCTTATGGAAGAAGCCTCCATCCTTTTCGAGATCTGCATGCAGTACGAAATCTCGCCGGTTCCTCGCCACATAGCAGGAAGTCTCAACGTGTGGGCGGACGAGTTGTCCCGGGGTTCACAGGTGCCGACTACGGAATGGATGTTGGACCCTCAAGTTTGCGAAGCCCTGTTTCGTCAGTGGGGAACCCCGTCGGTGGATCTGTTTGCAACCCACTACAACACTCAGCTCCCATGTTTTGTGTCCCCGTTCCCGGATGTGAGGGCAACAGACGCGCTGTCAATCAGCTGGGAAGGACTGAATGCGTACCTGTTCCCGCCGTTCAAACTTCTGTTGAAAGTGATCAACAAGTTGAGAGTGGCCAAAGGACAGTTCATCCTAGTAGCCCCCTGGTGGCCAGCAGCTCCATGGTTCCCAGAGCTGATGGAGCTGAAAAAGACGGATCCAATCCCTCTGCCAATCACAGAGAACTTCTTATCCCAGCATCGGGGGAGAACCCTGCACCAAAACCCTTCCATGCTGAATCTTCAAGGGTGGAAACTCTAAGGAAGAATTTGGTGAAGGAGGGATTTAAGGAGGAAGTGGCATCCAGGATTACGAAGTGTTTGAGGGAGTCCTCGCAACGTAACTACAATGCCAAATGGAAAAAGTGGTTCGAGTGGTGTGTAAAGTCAGACTGCGACCCATGCAACCCGGACCTACGAATGCTGACAAATTTCTTTGAAGAGCTTTTTGCCAAAGGCTTGTCCCCAAGTGCTATCAAGGGCTATCGTTCGGCCATTAACTCGGTGCTGACATGCGTAGGGGAACCAAAGACTGTTTCCAATGTGGTGGTTTCCAAACAGATGACAGCCTTTGAAAATGAGAGACCAAGACAAACGAAATTGTTCCCCAAATGGAATCTGCCTTTGGTGCTGCAAAGTCTAATGGGCGCCCTATATGAGCCAGCTAGAAATGCGTCCATTCTATCTCTATCCCAGAAGACAGTATTTCTAGTCGCTTTGGCCTCGGCAGCACGCCAAAGTGAGTTGGCAGCCTTCACCAGGGATGACGGTCATATTCGGTTTTCCAAAGACTGGTCGGAGGTATTTTTGACGTTTCCGGCCCATTTCAGAGCGAAATATTGCAAACCGGGAACGACACCAAAGCCTGTACGGATTAAAGCTCTAAAAGGGTGTGGACAACCAGGGAACCAGGAACGTTTGCAGTGTCCGATTAGGGCTTTGCGGTTCTACCTATCCAAAACAGAGAATAAAGAAGGAGGACTGCAAGTTCATAACAAGCCTACTCCACTGTTTTTGGATGTAGACTCAAACAGTGGTGAGATTATGGATAAGGGAGTGTCACCCTTCAAGTTGGGAAATGGATCTGTGCCGTAATTAAAAGAGCATACTTGAAAGGACAGGATCACGAAGATCTCCCCGCTACAGTTAGAGCACATGAGCTTCGGGCATTAGCCGCATCATGGGCGTATGGTTGTGGCACACCTTTGGATGAGGTGGTAACAGCGTGCTCATGGAATAGCAGTACCACCTTCATCAAACACTACCTTCGGGAAACTTGTGGACTTAGAGGAGAGAACGTGGTGAGGGGTCATGTGGTGGCAGGAAAGGAGCTCTAATGACGTTCCACCAGATGGGGTCACCCTTAGTGTAGACTGGGGACACCCGGACGGAGGTACACACTGGTGAATGAACTTTAGTGCTAACTCAGACTGAGGGAGTCACCTCGAGTGTAGACTAGGGACACCCAGTCAACTGAGCACGCCAGTGAAGTAACTGGAAGAGGAGACGAGACCAACTGTTTAAAAGTGGTAAGTTGACTTATTCCATATTAAAACGGTAGTAGGCAAGCTCTCCCGGGTTCAGTGAGGTTTTTCCCCACCGCCTGAATGACAAATTCAGCATAATTACTGAAGTAAGTATTTGCAGGTAGTAAGAAACGATAATTTTAAAAGGTAAAATTAGTTTTTACTAATCTAAATACTTACTTCAGTAAGAACCCGCCCGCCTCCCCGCATTCACTGAATGGAGAGTTCAAAATGTGATAAAGGGAACAAACAAGATGGCGGCCTCCTACTTAGGAGTAGCAGCGCCCCTGGCGGGAGAGGAGAGAAAGTTTGGAGTTAACCTAAAAAGGGAGTTTTTAGTTGATAAATGAGCAGTGATAGCGTAAAATGATGATTTTAAGCATAATTACTGAAGTAAGTATTTAGGTTAGTAAAAACTAATTTTACCTTTTAAAATTATCGTTTCCTCAATTCTGTATTTCTAGGATGTGACCGTAATTAGAAATTCCACATCGTCCCTTCTGATTAATACAATAACGATTCTGTTTTTTTTTCCTTCACAGGACCAATATCAGTACGTTCATGAATGCGTTAGATACTTTATCAACACACCAAGCACAGAACAACGTATGCCTGGCAAGTATAACTATGTATTAAGAAGAGAAAAATAGAAACTGGCAGTGAAACTCAGCGTAAAATGTGTAAAACGCAATTTCAAATATACTATACTATTTCCCCGTCTGCCAGACGTTGTATACGTAAGTTTTTTTTTTCTGGTGTTGTGTATTGTTGCAACTGTAATTATATGGTCAGGTCATCTGCCTTGGCCCGAATTTCTTTAGGAAGGGGACGAATTTCATAACGATATGCCAAAATGGGGAATCACGTGATGTTGGGGGTTGAGGTGGGGAGGGGGCATGGTGCCCCAATGAAAGCTTATGCAGTGGCCCCCATCCTAAGGATAAACTTTGGTCCTATGTGTCAGGTGTGTAACCTCAGTGCTGTAGGACCTTGGATGGGTGCACCGAACAATTTCCTTCACCGTGCAGGGAAGCACTCATACGGGAGTGGGGGGCTAACAGTAATCGAGCCCGTCTGACTTTCCGTCCTGTAATTACACGTTTGTTGTCGTGCAGCATCATTGTTCGAAGATTCCGAAGGCATCCTTCATCGCACAATCACCATGCTACTCAACGACGAATAACTCACTTGGCCAACAACGGTTCTCTACTTGTGTTTCTTGATTGTTGCTCGATTCCAAAGTGCTCCATCACCTCTCGCCAATCAATGCTGCCAACGATCATCATTGCTCAAATGCTCCTATCACCGTCCTTTCGTCTCATCCCCCTACAACTCTACAGGACGACGAAAACGATCTGGACTCCGAAACGGTTTTACAACGACAATTACATCAATCCACGCTGAGCTTTGGTCTCGACACACACCATGGACGCTGGAAAGCAACTGGATCGACACATTCATTTTCCCGATGACCCCATCGCCGATGATCCTTCTTCCAGCCCGTTAGCTAAGCTTCTAAAAACGGTAGAGAACACTGCACCAGATTGTTTTTTCTACAAACCTTCTCATTCTTCTGATCTCCCTGTAATAAACCCTGTGATAGATTTTGGTTTACGCGACAGCAATTCCAAACCACGTTCTATTGTCGGCCAATCTACAACACTATTGACATACCTTCTCCGCAACGGCGTAACTAATGTCCAGAACTTCTACACTTACTGCCAATGCAAATTTCTCACCGCCGATGTCAAGTGGATTTGGGACAGCCCTTTCGTTACCAAATAAAGCTGAAATCCCAACACATGTGTTATTCAACAACGATAAATGCCTTCGTCTTGGCTTACGCGCCACGTCTCAAGCCGAAGTACTCAATTGAAAATTGTACGTTGACGTAACTGACTGACACCTAGAGGGATTAAATAGGCCAAAATGGCAACAAAAGGCCCAAAATGTCAATTTTTAAAAATCGAAACTGTAAGATATATATAAAAAAGGTACGAGACCAACATGGCATTTACTCTTATCTCAACCATTTTTGTGTATCACTAACGGTTCCTGTATAATAGGCCAAATATACGGTATGTCTCAGAAGTCCGGATCCAGGTAAGCCTATACAGTGTATAGGCCTGTAGTATAGGCCTATAATACTACACCCACAGGAAAGTCCCGGGTTCGAGTTCTGGGTTTGAGTCCAAGGCCCTGGAATCCGTGATTTTCCTCATTGTTAGGAACAAAGGATATTTATTCGATGTCGTACAAGTTACATATTTTGCTCATATAGTTTGCTGATTTATACACCTTAGGCCTAATATGGTATAGGTGTACATCGTACATGGCTACAATGTATTGGCCTATACCGTATAGGCCTACCTGATTCAGGACTTTAAAACACACTGTATAATAGCACACATTGCGTACAAATTGGGGAGGGGGGGGGGTGCCATTTTGGCCTTTCAGCATGGCACCCTTCAGAATCTTAAAGTGAATATCCATTTGAGTTAAATTCCAGCAATAATGTGATTTACTTGGCTCTTACGAAATAATACGATCCTATTTTGTGACACATAACATTGTGTGGAGGCATGGCACGTTTCAATTTACAGCATGCTTTTGGCAGTATGGATGTTTTTCGGACCCAATGCAAGGATGCGCAAAACAGTCATGCCTGAAAAAAAAAGGAACAAAACACGCATTTCTCGAGCACAAGTACAGCATTGCTGCAATAACTGACCACAATAATTATTATTCGTAGATATGAAAATATAACATTATGTAAGGCAGCATGGGGATAGATTTCAATAAAGTGAACTCTTTAGGCCAGATGTGAATGTAGTGAGGAGTAGTTTGTATACAGTCCACTGCAATTTTGCTTGAACGTACGTTTTGCGTAAGGCCTCTTATATAGGTCCAATGACGATAATATTGTGTAGGATGTTTTCTTTCAACTAAGAAAAAAGTAATACTACCTTGTGATAAATGTGACACATAAATTGTATTTCCAGGTGAAGGAGGCGCCATTGACGATGAACAGATAGCCGTTACCACGCCAAAAAGTTGTTGCACTATACTCTGACTTGAGCCACCTGTAACACTTCTCACTCTTGAGTAGCTTAAATTCTTTTGAGAAAAGTTCGTCAAATGATAAAAGCTTCCCATTCTGCTCAGAAAACGTGCATCGTTATTGTTCTGTAAATAAAATTGGGTTTTTCGATTGTGTTCCTGCTGCCTCTCAGGTACAGGCTAAGTACTATATAATCATTGGATGAAACATAAAATCTTTCGTCATAATTGCTGCTTATTTGTCATTCTTTGCTATTCACAATGTTGG
>JAHWFP010049340.1:0-10749 GCA_023313725.1 Lithobius niger | reverse complement strand
CTGTTTTGGTGTAAATGTGTGAACTTTCAGGCTTTCGCTAAGCAACAAGGTGTTAGTTTTTCACATTTTTTTCACTTCACGCGTTTGTATAATTTTTGTGACACTTTTTCGTAACACAAATTCCAGACATCTCAGATATCCTTCCTTTTTCACACGTACATTGTCCTAATGGTTAGCACGACCATTTTATGTGCAAGAGGTCCTGGGTTCGATCCTGACCTCAGCCACCCCTGGTATTTTCGGGAAGAGAAGGGCCCTGTGATGCCTCGTGCTCATGTCGATTGTGGCATGTAAAAGATCCTAAGAATTTCCGATTGGACTAACCTAGCAAAATTGTCCCTATCTCCTTCTGGCGCCCTGGCTTCGGCTGGGAGCACGACAAACTTACAGTCCTGCACATCAAACATAATTCAAAACAGGGGTAGAGTAGAATAAAATAGAACATTTGTTTGTAAAGCAAAACAGGTCAGGCAAGGATCGCAGGTATCGTTTACTGCCAGACTAATTTAAGTAAAAAAAATCCAGTAAAAATTGTATCAATATACATGAAAAACAAAACTAGGGCTTAGTAAGTTTGTCTATGTAAAATATAGATGTCAAATCCAAATAGCAATAGACCCCGCAGTGACAGTATCGTTTTTTAGGGAATTCCATGCAGCCATCGAATCATTATCTATGCCCCCCCCCCCCCAACTAAAAATGTTCGTTTTTTCCTAATCCTTGGCACTTTGAAATTGCCCAGCTGCATGAGATTGAATACACCTACTTCCAAAGTACGAACACATTCAGTAGCGCGTTGAATGCTGGGTCATCTCCTCGAACAAAAGAACAGCGACATTTCTGCAGTGCAAGTCAAACCGCCATCTACCGACAAAACAAATAACCTGGCTCACTGGCCAAATGTAGGTAAATAAACTCAAAATGAATTTTATCGTCGTTCAACAGTTTTTTTTTTAACATTTGCTGCATGGTGCAATTTTTTTTTTCATCAAAAATTCCAAAAGTTCAATATTTTTTTTTACCAATTTGGTTAAATTTTTACCTTTTGTTCACACTTTTATTAGAGAGCTCAAATTTTCACCTATTTTCACCCGGTGGCTTTCCTGACGTGGTAGTCAGTTTCGGCCAGAGTAATGGGAAAGACTAACAGTCGGTCTACTTCAAGGATCCAGTCTGACGTATTCTAGACATGATCTCGGCCCCCTGCCACGAACGGAGGTTTCCCAGTTCAAATCCCAGGATTTTTCCCTTGCCTTACTAGACGGTGTATAGGCGTTTCGCTGAATCCCGTTTTGCCGAATAATTATTTTTTTTTCAAAATTACGTGCCTCGCTTGTTCGCACTGTGAAAACGATGTGTACTGCCAGTCCACATCAATGTGTACTTTCTCAGCCTCCACACGAACTGTGTACTGAGAGTACACAATTTGTGCACTGGTAGTACACAAACTGTGACGATAATGTGTACCCTCGATGCACAGACTGCTTCTTCAACTTCTCTAAATTAATGTTAAATGTTTGCGGAATATTTGATTCAGTGAAACGGAATTCGGCGAAGTTTGAATTCCCCCTTTTGCCAAAATTTTATGCTGGTCTTAATTTTTGGCGATTCGGGAAAAATTTTTATGTGAAACGGGATTCGGTGAAACAATGTAACAACCATTCCGACTTATTATATAGACGTTATCTTGACCCCCTGCCATGAACGGAGGTTTCCCTTTTCGAATTCTTGGAATTTCTCTCCCTAGCGCGTATTTTATAGCCGGTTCCTCAATTTCCAATTTCTCCTAACATGAACGAGGTCAAATACTCGATTAAATTTGAATTTGTTTTTTGGTTCAGATGAAATAACGGGAGACATGACGAAACGATACAAAAAAAGAACCGGGGGGGGGGAAGAGGGGACAAAGATTTAAAAAATATGAAAGATCCAGTTAGAAATTGTAGCTTTCAGACCCCGTAATATTTTGTTTTCGATATTTCGATATACTTACCTCGTTCTTTCGCTCATGTGTCTAAAGCGTAAATATAACAATTAAAATTGTTTTGAATATTTGGTTCGTCAAAAATTAATTTTAACACACTTTCCTGTAAACAATGATTTCACAATTTCGTTCGGAGAGCAGTTAAACCACGTCATCTGTTTATTTACTTCCGCGCTTGAGCTGGAAAGTTTTGCGTCACCGACTAGGAATAATTACAATTCGTCCAATTGCAACTACTCTTTAAATACTTCACGTTACAACGATGAAATCACTCCCATCCCATAACGTTACAAGCATTTCACGTAAGAACTGACCGCATCCTCCTCGGTTTCTCAGAAGTTTACCACCGCGCCATTACACTATGGCGCCCGTGGTAAACATTTAGGCCTAACTGCAAAGACCCATCCTGTTATTAAATCATTAAAATTTATTATTCTCGTTTTAATAACAATAATGTTCCTCTTCCTATTCCCAGAGAGGTGCAGGGGAAAACCCCAGATCGCATCATTGCCTACTAAATGGTTTTTTTTTTTAAGTGTCCGGAAGTGATTAAACGCTCATTTACGCCTGAAGAGTAAAAGCGAAAAATTTGCACCAGGCGTCAGCACTCGCTCGGCTCACAGATTCCGCTCTGTAGCTGCTGCTGAAACACCAGTCTGCGAGTGAATTAATTCGCTCGGCGTGATACGTGGAATGCGGAAAACTAGACTTAATCTGTGAAACAGCACTCGAAGCTTGCCGCTGACTCACGGCTCCATTAGAATGGGCGGGCAAAGAGAAAGAAAGAATGTAAACACAGGCTCAAAAGAGAACGCAAGTCTGGAATGTCCAAGACTGGGCCAGAACGGGAAGCAGATATCGGTTTTAAAAATTAGAGCAACCTGCACGCGATAAAGCATTACATATACATTCGTGATTCCCGCTCCTTTTTTTTTTCGAGGGTCATTCATGGAATATCACTGCGAGCTGATAAATTCGAGCCTTCAATACAGTTGATAATTGAATGACTAATCGAACGTTATGTGTTTTTTTTTCCCCCCAACTGTGGTTGTCGAATTGTACACAAGACGCAACCACACGACTCTAATGGTGATTGTCCGAAATTATAACTTAATTTCTTCGAACCCTTTCCCCCGAGTCACAACAGTCTGTCAGAGAAAAGAGGCCAAGAAAGAAAGGAATGTTAGAAATTAGATCAACAAAGATTACGCAACGAGTTTAAAGTCAGTTCCGTTTACTTAATTCGGGGTCGTCCCTAAAGAACCAATGGGAGTTAATGATGTGAAGCACAATTAACCACAAAAGGAGAGCACGAAATAAAATTTAAAAAAGAATAATCGCACGCAGAAGGAACACGATCGAAAACTTACGCGCAATGAAAGCTTTTTCATGGATCCCTGGGCCCCAAACAATGCCAGCAGCCAATGCTTTCACTTACAGGGAATTTTTCCCTTTTTAGGGGAAAAATGCTCTTGAAAGGGGAAGAAATATTAAACAGGGGAAAAGGGTAAAAATGGGGAAATTCTGTTTTATTTACAAGTTGCAATTTTAAGACCACGTACGACAATTCGGTCCCAAGTCAAATAATTTTTCTGGCCCAGGCAGCCCCAACAAGGGTTCGTTCACATTTTACGTAGTGTCTGGAGAGGGTAGACAGGGGTGGTGGGGGCTACGAGGGAGGGGGCAATATAACCCCAAAACGACAAACCGAAGAGAAACCAGACCGCAAAATTTAGCCAATTTCAATTTACAACCGCCCACTATCCCCCCACAGTGTTATGATGGGTCAGGGCTGTAGCCAGCACCTCAGCAGCCCCCGCACGTGCGGGGATTTTCTTCAGGCGAGGAGCGCGATGAAGTTTTGTTTACAAACTCGAGGTTAGTTCCAGAGAACTGCGTAACGTAAAAAGGTGGTAAATGTTTTAAATGAAGGATCATACTCTCGTAATCTTGTAAAAAAATCGTAAATCCCAAACAAAGAAAAATCTAAAGTTCAGAAGTTGATGAAAAACATGGCTAAAAATTGAAATGAGTTGCCATGTAAGCATAGCATGGTTACGCGGCCTGAGGAGATAGTCATTTTGTTGATAAGCGAAACAAAAGTAGCCCGTTTCTGAATAAAGCTTGGAATGAGTTAAATCATACATGTTTATAATTTTTTTTTTTTTAAGTCTGCTTCAGGAGCAAGTATTGTTAAAACACGGAAACGCTAACCCACAAAAAAAAAAAAAAACTGCTGAATGTTAATAAAAAAAAAATGTTGATTACTGCGTTAAAACGACTTATCTATTAATTTGTTTTTAAGCACAGTAATCAGGGGGAAAAACATTACTTTTCTTAACGGTATTAAGAAACACACACGACACCTAACTAATTTCTAAGTCCAGGTTGCATTATGCGCGACGAAAAAAAAATGTTCAAAACGCTCATATTCGCAACCAGGGAAAATAATATTCATTGGAGAATGGAATTTTTTGTTTGTGAGGAAGGGGGCGGAGGCAGTCGTTTAATTTTAATTCTGGTGCGGGGGTATAAAAAAATTTCTGGCTACGGCTCTGTAAGTGGTTATTAGATCACGTCCGCTTACCAAGATTGTTGAGCATTATGAGTTAACGCTGACAACGTTTCCTTGTTGTTGCAGTCTCGAAATTGGTAGCTAGAAATGATAGAATGGCGTAGCTATTTCGCAGTTGCAGGGTTTCAGAGCCGAGTTGGTTTTTTTCGAAGTGGCCAGCAACAATCGACTGCCTGCATAAAGCTTTGTAACGCCACGATTACAAACAAAAACGTCAAGTGTGCCGTAAAAAGGGGGTTATATGATTGAATATTCACTTGTTAAAATGTACACGGATAAAAATTGATGATTTTTAATTGAAATAATCAAATGTACAATTGAGAAAATTGCATCTGTTTAAGTGCTGTTGTGCTTTACGAATCATATATTTAAAACGTAAAGCACACCAGCACTTAAACAAATGCAATTTTCTTAAATGTACATTGATTATTTCAATTAAAAATCATCAATTTTTATCCGTGTACATTTTAACAAGTGAATATTCAATCATATAACCCCCTTTTCTACGACACACTTGACGTTTTTGTAATCTTTACTTTCTATTACTCGTATATATATATATATTTTTTTTTTTTTACCTTTTTCGTAAATTTATTCTTAATCATTCAGTATTTGACTTTGTAACAGGAACCCTGTTTCCCACTTTTATTATTGCTATTATTGTCATTTTTTAAAGGATGTGTTTCGTTTATTTGTGAGACCGTTTGTGCGAGCATCTGCTGTTATGGTGCGAAGTTCATCTCTTGTTTACCCTTTTTTTTGTAAACTGTACCGAAAAATAAACTCAAACTCAAATTACAAAATATTGCTGAATTGCGGGTCTTAGACCAAAGCAATATCGGATTGTAATAAAATTTGGGACAACGTTTGAAACCTCAAAATGGAGCAAATCGATCAGTTATTAGGGTTTATTTTTTTTGCCGAAATCCTCGATCTAACACTCTCCATTGTAAATCTGTAATCCTCCGAAATCACCTTTTACGAATAACAAAACGAGTAAGTTAATTTTATCGTTCTTTGTCTATTATCATGTTGCTTTATGAATGGTGCTAATCAAAGCAACTTTGGACATGTACTTTCCCATAACAACAGTGCAATTTATTTCTAAAATTCTCCTGACAAAGGCTCAACTACCAATAAGGCCTAAATATCATGGTTAATAATTGTAATCCTGTAGTGGCTATAAATCAATTCTACAATCCGAACGTATGATAACTGTCTAAGGTTTTACGCACAAAGAGTTCCAATTGGGACCCGCCAAGGTAAGTTATAGGCTTAGAAATAACCATTACCGGATGTGATGTTACATCACCGCCCTTCCCCCAGCTTAGCGTCCAGTGTTTATCAACAAACCCACATGACCTCGTTATTAAAATTAGAGCGCCATCGATTCGACCACGGTAGGCTGTTGCTAAGGCAACGCCCAACGTTCCCCGCCACTCAGCTGTCCGTCGTCCGAGATTACACGGTGTTGACCCTTGACCTCACAAGCCTAATGGACCGTAAGGCACACAGTGGACACTGAAAGGGCATGCTACATGCACTCCCATGGGCCCGTATTGACACGCTCCTGGGATACCATCTGATCACATGGGATCACTCATCTGGTCGTGCAGCAATGCTGGAATTATGATTAAATACAAATCGAGGGAACGGGTAACAAGTATTTATTTTTGTAGATTGCAAAGGGTTAAGTGAAAATTGCCACAGGAAGTAAGTTTGGGCTTGTATGGCGAAAAATATTTTTGTAATTAAATCTGGTAATAAATTTTCTAAATTTCGGTACAGTCAAGGAGACCTGGATGTAAAGGCTTAACGTTAGAACTTCGACGCGTCGTCCAGTTAGCCACCGATTCTGCCACCAGTCGCGCTACTTACACCCCAAAAATGAACTGCTCTAGCATGCGGACTGAACTGTGAAAGGTACGTGTGACACGCGATAGGCGGATTTTCAACTTAAAACGCTGCATTGACACCAAATTATTAAAATTTAACAACAATGGCTTCATGCTACGTACCTCTTTTTTCACTCGACGACAAAACAAAGCCTCCGGAGGTTTAATTTCATGAATTTCAAGCAGAAGAGCAACCAAGGTACGTGTGTATTGTACTGTATGATACGCTACGGCGTTTTCAATTCTCATTAAAAATGTGTTAAACGATCTTTTGACGTAGCAGTAAATCGTCCGAAGGCTTCAAGAATAGTCACCATTACCGTAAAATAATGTTCGTTTAGCGCTGCAACACCAGTAAATCCAATAATGAGAAGATATCACGTTTTTGTGCATCCCGCTGACACTAATCAATGCTACGATTGGGGTTTTTCGTTCTTCGTGCTTTCAGTTCAGCGCAACGCTTGGACGACGCGTCTAGCATGCTATACGTGAAACCGAGCGTTAAGTCTTTTAAATATAGGCAGTCTTGGTACAGTTAAGAGACCGTCACTTCCCAGGAGCGAGAGGCATGAAGGAAGACTCCCCAACACAACCCTTTATTCCCTCCTTCGTCCCGAGTCCTGCCCCATTTTCAGAACGTCGGTGCATCTTGATGGGAGCAATTCAAGAATGACAACGGGACTGAGTAACTCCTGGTAGGGGCTTGTTCCTCTTTTGGAAAAAAAAAATACTCTATAGTGTCTGTGGATTGAGAAGACGGCCGTTATCACACTGCCTGTTATGTGACGACAGTCAACGGCTGCCTTTACGCATATGTACGGCGAATGTTAATTTAGTACCTCTTCTTTTTTTAAATTAATTTCTTTGAGTCTTAAGTCAGCCGAAGCAATATAATGCTCGTGTGGCTGAACCGGCTCAATTTTGAACATTTACCAGACTTTTTTTGAGAGAAGAAATATCTGGTAAAGGGAGAAGCCAACCCGGGGATTTGAACCTGGAAACCTCCGATCATCATAGGGGCCAAAAGAATGTCCAGAATTGGCCAGTATAGTCCCCATAGCTGCTGAAGGAGCATGGTAGCCTCTCACGCTACCCAGGCCGGCAGTCCTGGCAGGGACTTTAAAACCTGATTTTGCACACTGACAGCGGTGTGCAGAGATGGTTTTAACACCCAGAGATGGTTTTAACAAAGAAAATCTAAAATCGGATATGTTGTCGAGGAATAATCAAGGTAACAAAATGCACAGATGGTGTGAGCTGCTCACATGTTTCCTTACCATAGTGACGATGACCTGCGGCATTGTTAGTAATATCAAGATGGAGGGATGTAATGTGCGCTCAAATTTCTGCCAGCATTAATTCTCAACTAGACTCCAAATTTGATGCTTCCCAATAAAAATTCTTCAAATTTGTGGGCACTTTTTGTCTGCTGAAGAACCAAACTCTGAAAACCGCTCGTCGCAACCGGCGTCAACACCATCCTGTGACGCGCTGTGAAAGCAAGTGGACAGAGAAACAAGATGCGATGACGCAACTGAAAAGATGAACCACAACCCTATTTGCATGCAACACGGGTTGTTTACAATTGCTTCGTCCCATTTTGCCGACAGTCTAACTGGTGATGCCCTATAGTATACGTTTTACAGGATTCAGGAAAAAGTCACAAGAAATAAAGTTCCATAATTTAGAGTCACAGAAAGTAAGTCACAGGAACACCAAGAAGTCAAAAATTAACTGTTTTAAAATTATTCGGTGCTGAGACACAGTCCATTTGAATAACATCCTTCATTAACGTTCTCAAGCTGAAATTTAAATGACTCTGGGTATTTATTGTTTATTGTTCATGTGATCGAGCGCACGCTATCAGGAAGAGCCTTACAGCGATCATCTGCTAAGATCGGGAGAAATCTCACTAGCATTATTGCGCCGAATGGAAATATTAAACATCTGCCCACGTCTTGCAAACAGTCCATGTTTGTTGCACCTGTTGTACCGAGTATGAAGTCCATGACTTATACATTCTCTGCAGGAAGACAAAAGTCCTGGTTATGATCGAATTTCGGTTAACGTAATGAAGTTTACGAAGCACGCCAGTGCTTGTTCACCTTTTCAATCTGTCATTCAAAACTGGCACCCTTCCCCATATTTTAAAGTACACTAATTATTCCTATTTTTAAGAAATGCTGTCGTATAAAGACCCCAACAACTGTAGACCAATTGCCTTTTGCTTTCTACCATTTCCAAACTTCTTGAAAGGCAATGAAAAACAGAATTGTATTCCTGGAGAAAAACTGAGAAACACAAGCGCCTGCACAACAACCAAGTTAGTTTTTGCAGAACTCGTAGCACGGAAGATGATACAGTTGAAAACATGATCACGCAGTGGACTCTTGCAGGGTTGTTTTGGGAATGTTCGTGGACTTATAGGTACATTCCTCTCGGTTGGCTTTCCTGGGTGGGTCACGTTTGCAACATTACTTCAGAAGCGTGTAAATGTTGCAATGCAAAGCCATTCATTTTCCTATTTTTCCCCTCGTGAGCAACAGTTTTCCTACATTCACTCTAGACTACGCAAATGTTGCAAATACTATTTCGCTCAGGATGCTCGAATATAGTGAGAAGGTATGTATTTGGTACTGCTAATCATGCTCGACTGTTATTCACTCTAGACTACGCAAATGTTGCAAATACTATTTCGCTCAGGATGCTCGAATATAGTGAGAAGGTATGTATTTGGTACTGCTAATCATGCTCGACTGTTAAAAAAATAGACCTTTGCGGAATTCGAGGACGTGGATTTTCCTGGTTCACTGACTGTTTACATAATCGAACTCAAGTCACTAAAATTGATAACCAACTTAGCCTGACAATGCAGTTACAACGGGTGTACCACAAGGATCTGTTTTAGGTCCGTTCCTCTTTCTTATATTCATTAACGAAGACTCATTCAGATATTATTACTTTTACTGAGGCCACTGCTCTTCTTACTGGTGATAGCAACATTGTTAATACAACTGAAAAAAGCTTGAGCAAGATCTTCTTAAATTGGAGAATGGTTTACTGAAAATGTATTAACCCTTGATATTACCAATAGTGATATTACCAATAGTGATTTTGCAGTATTGGTTTCTTAAAAGGAGTGTGCTGCCAGTAAAGTGATACTTCATAGATGTCTCATTTGCAATAACAGTGTAACCGCCTAAAAATTAATCGAGTTAATGATTTTAAATACCTGGGAGTTTCTCTGGGTAGTATGCTTAACTGGAGACGTCAAGTTAATTCTGTTACTACTCGCCTCTGTGCTCTTCTGTGCAAAATGTATTGTATTATAAAACTTTTATCATGCAACAGCTAAAAATATTTTATTTTGCCATGGCTTAATCTGTTGTGTAGTGTTCAGTCTTATGCTGGGGGGAAACGTTCTTGAATGCCATTGACATGAAACTAATCTTGAAAACGGAATTATCAAAATGGTTATGTTAAAACAATAACGTGACCACTGTTTTCCGCTGTTTCAATGTCTACGTATTCTGCCAGTCCGCCACCTATGCATCTACATAGCCCTTATTAATTTTCGTAAAAACGGTGCTCATTTTTCTACACGTCTTGCGACGAATTAACCCCACTAGGAATGGATTCTGTTTTTATGTCGCACATATCAGTAATATATTTACATCCATACTGGAGGAAGCTATCGTCGTATGTCGTTTTTGGATGTCTGTTTGTCCAATGGGACTATAACTTATCGTCTAACTGGAAGTCTGCTATACGTGAAAGCCAATCAGCAACCAGCAAATTTCAAACTTCAAATTTTAAATTTCGCGTTTAGAACCGATGGTGTCCTCCAGACGCGATCTGCCATGTGCACTAAAATTTTTGCCCCCAACTTATCAACAGTTCTACCGACTAAACTCATCTTAACAATTTATCCACTCATATGACACCTAAAACAACTTTTTACGTCTTTCAAGCAGTAGGAGTCTTCATTTAAAAAATAAATATATTTTACGTAAAGAGTTCGAGTGTAGCGTGTTCGCATGTATGACTACAGAACGGCTTACAGGTTTTTTTCCCCTCCTTAATTAAAAATATTACGCATCAAACAAAATTATTTTTTGAAAACAAACAATGATTCTAAACGGGGAGCTGACAATTTGAGAGCGTTGGAGGGTGCCTGCAACACACATATTTGAGAAGACGCACTATTCACGTGACGGCTGTTGGTGCCCTAATTGGCAGAGCTTGATGAAGGCCTTCATTTGGTCTCGCCAGGACGGCCTTCTCTCCACTGCCTT
>JAHWFP010049339.1:33622-158004 GCA_023313725.1 Lithobius niger | reverse complement strand
AATTCGTTCCTCAATTTCGCCAAATATAGATTGCAAAGCTTTGTACTTTGCTTGACATAAAGTTTTACTGTAAATAAATAACCGGTCGTAGTCTAGCCATCTTTCGTTACAGATGAAATTAAACAGTAAGTTAGTTTTTCCACAATTTGCGGGACCTATAATTAAGCATCTGATATTTGAAGGTAGAAATGGATGATTTTTAGGTTTTTTCTTAGGCACGAAAAAGTCATAGTTTTTAATTTCCATTACGTTTTTTATTTACATATTTTTTAATGTTTACAGAGATATCAAACCCAAAAAGTCTTTATCAGAGAATTTGTCGTTGGAAGTATCGGAATGGGCTACTCCAAAGTCTACATTGCACCATAATTTCACGTTGCTGGGAGTATCATTGGTAACGTACACTGCAGTAATTTTCCCAGTGACTTCTGTCAAGCTTATAGCGTTATAAGATGGCAAGTTAAACCATGGCTTGTCAATAACATTTTTGTTAAGTCGCCCTTTAGTTTTGTGAATATCCTCGTACACCCAAGTTCTAAGGCAGAGCGGTTTATCGCAGTCACTTGCCTTTTCGCAAAAGGAGTAACAGGAGGAAGCCGTGTGCATAGAACTGGGATAATTAAACATAGTCAAGGATACAGGTTTCTGCTCGTCATACTCGACTTCTAGTTTTTTACAGATATACTTTTTAAGATTTTTCAACAGTTTTTGAGTTTCTGGGTCGCTGGGTAAAATCCAACCTTTATATTTTGATTTTTCGTTCGAAACGGGAGTTCCCGAACCTTTTAAATCTTTAAACTGTATGAAAGGAGACAAGGAAAACTTTACATCGTTGTTAATCTTTGTACCTTTATCGTTATTAATTTTCAACGAGTTTTTTGCAAGAGATTTGAAAGATTCGTTTGACAGGATGGTTGAGTCATCTTGAGGTTTATCTATATTCCTTTTTTAATATATTTATTGGGGCAAAAAAAGAAACTGGGGGGGGGGGAGGGAAATGGGCAAAGAGTCTACATTAAAGACCTCATTTGTGAGGATACCAGGTACAATAATCTGAAGAATAAAAGAAAAGACAACTGTCAGGATTGGAACTCGAACCCAGAACAGTCGCGTACTAACCCGGGTATATTAATAGTATGCGGATGTCTTGGGTTCTAGTCCCTGTCGGGGCAGTTGTCTTTTTTTTTTTTTTGAGATTGTTGCGTCTTGTATTTTCACAAACCAAGTCTTTAATGCACGTTGTTTTGCTTTGTTCCTTACTCTTTCACAGTGTCATGTGCGCTAGAGATTTTTTTTGGGCAGGGGGGGGGGGCGTGATTCGTATAGTTAAAAAAGATGTCAGTTAACAAGTTTGGACAATCATTGAAAAGGACCAGAGAAGAAGGGAGTGAAGTGATGGGAGTTGGTCCGAGAGGACAGCCTGGGCTAGGGTACGTGCTAACCCCCGAAAACAACTATAATATGGAAAGTAAGCGTTTAACCAAAGTTGGTGCCGGCATCGACTCTGAAGATGCGGTAAATTATTCTCAGATCGGTACTCTAGTAACGGAGCTCAGAAACTTAAAACCGACTTGCCTCCTGCCATTACTCTTCTCTCCGAAGAGTTGGCTTCCGCCATATCTAGCATCGAAAAAAATATGTTGTACGTAAATGATGCTGACGGGAATTTCTATGCGAGGAAGAAGCAAATTAAGGACATAGCTTTTCCCCGGCACGCTGCTAACGCGGCATCACAAGTATACGTCGATAGGAATTGTTTATTACAAGACGACCAAAAAGTATACTTCAACGCGACGCACAAGCCGATTAGAAATTTAAGCGAACCTACTTTACCGAACGATGCTGTTACTAAGGTATTTGTCGACACCAATTGCTTGTTACAAGATGAGCAAAAAGAATACTTTAATGCCACGAACAAACCGATTAGAAATCTAAGCGAACCTACTTTACCGAATGACGCGGCTACGAAGAAATTTGTGCATGAAAACAGTTTCATGCTGATCAGTTTCAGGATGAAAAGCCCTTTGGAAAAAAAGAGCGATTGGTTCGTTAATTCCGGTCCTCTCTTGAGCTTTGTGTGTACGAGTATAGGTTTAATTCATAAAGCAATTTTCTACTGCAGCGATCCGAGCGTTGCACTAGTTGCTAAATGTAAAATAGGTACGAGAGCCCTTTACATTATGAAACTAAAGGACGAACATTCGATTACCGTTTTAGAAAATCCTCACGTAATAGAAAAAAATTTGCTTATCGCGGTAGAGGCATTCGAAGAGTTTCACCCAGAAGACGTTTATTTCCAGTTAGATTTGCACGTAACTTTCAATAGATGACTCGTCTCATCCTATCTAAAACAGCTTCGTAGTTACGAGCCTTAGAGAAGTCACTTAGGAGAAATAAGCAAAAGTGACCGCACCAAATCTGGCCAAAGTTTTATACACGTTCGTAATTGTATTTTATTCCCGGTCCCAAGTAGTTTGCCACAGACCGGGGAGGACCCATGTTGCCAAAACTATCGAAATAACAAGGTCCTCCCGAAACGGTGGAATAA
Source organism: Lithobius niger (assembly GCA_023313725.1). Taxonomy (NCBI): domain Eukaryota; kingdom Metazoa; phylum Arthropoda; class Chilopoda; order Lithobiomorpha; family Lithobiidae; genus Lithobius; species Lithobius niger. The sequence goes on along the minus strand of JAHWFP010049339.1, from coordinate 155,456 downwards.
GCTACCCAATGACTTCCATCTCCATCTTGGAAATCTTCCAAGTTTACTATTCCGTTTTCACCAGTAGGTCAAAGTTTTAAGGGAAGCGTGCCTTTACTAAAAGTACCTCTGAATTTTGGAATTTTCATTACTCTAGCCAATCCATTTAAATCAAAGTTTGTTAAAGGTTTATTAAAGTCAATTAAACCTTGGGTGGTCTTAAGTAAAGACCTCTGCCACGAGGTAATTTTTTTTTGCTTCTTTTTTTGCTTAATTTTTTTTTCTTCGAGCCAGAACCTTCCACGTGCTTGTGATGCCGCACGAGTTCAGCTAGAATTTTTGCATCGTTTTGTGCTTTTTTACGGCAGATACCACCCGAGCTGTCCCTCCCGCCAACCCTCCGATCCCGGCTAAAATCGATCCTAGCAATGCCAACGGCAAAAAGCCGCCTTTCTTTTTTCGCGATTTTGTTTTGAGCGCCATATCTTTTTTATTATTATTATTATTTAGTAAACAACTTCGACTTTGCCTCTATCCAACTTTAGATTCATTTTCCTGTCACCAATGAGCAGAACGTGACAGGTAGTGTTAGCCGGCACGGCTGCTCTAAACTTCAGTTTGACTTGTACGTCCACGATTCCCGATTGAAGCCTCTCGGACTGTTTGGAGCAATCCAACACCACTAAAGGATAGGCTTTCTTGAACTGAAGCAAGTCGAAACTCAAGTCGTTGGTGTCGTAGCAAAGCTGCCTAAATTGCTGCGCCATTCTGTACAGAACAACATACTCTCCAGTGGCAAAATTACTATTTAAATCGAGAAATGGATATCTTTCGGAATTTAGAGTCACGTGAGCATCTTGCAGACTGCAGTGGTCAAACACACCGAGGTTTTGACTAAAGAGTCCTGCCTGTTTGTTTGAAAAGCTAAAACTATCCACCTAGGTTTTTCAACAGCCAAAGGAGTCAGCATGCGCCAAGTGAAGCTGGTATTTTGAGGGAGCACGCAGCTATCGTAATGCCAGTGCCTAAATCCTAAATCCACGGTCGCTCCGTGGTCGATGAGATTGTAGAGTTTAAGTTTCTGCTCGTCCGAGGCCGTGAAATGTGGAACGAGCCAGCTATTCATGCTATTCAGAACGACTTTGCCATTGGCCGCTGCCACTGCTTTGAAGATGGCGTTAGTGTCACTCGCTTGCATGAGTGTGAGCACGTGTTTAGTTCCGTAGATTAGCATATCGTAATTTTCGAAAAATCCATGACGTGTTTCAGAGGGATGGCAAATGTAAAGCTTCCCTTGGGAGTCGTTTCAACGATGATGGACGCGTGCCGCTGTTTGTATCCCAAGTTGTCTGTTAGTTCGGCAGCAACTGAAGCAGTGCTATCCAGCGCCCAGCACTGGCCGAGCAGAGCCGGTTTCTCTGCCGAGCCGTAAGTGAGCAGACCCTTCATCAGAGTACCGAACCCCGGATAATTTACTCGTCGACTTGTTTATCACCGAGATGGTATTTGATGTTCGAAAACAGGAACATGGGAGCATTATTAATAAGACTAGCCGAGTCATCGTCCTTCAGTAACCTCCCGTTAATCAGGAGGTAACTGTTGGCAACGTGCAGAAATAAATCTTGGTTTTCTACGTGTAAGCGGATTTCCGAATTTACGTTGTTGAGACTGGTGCCAACAATAGGATTGTATTTGTGGTAGGTGTAAGACTCGACTGATGAATCGTACACCAAAGGTTTGTTGATTTTTAAGTAATCTTCTTCTACACTCATTTTCTGGGAGTTGTTATAAATTTGATGAAAGCTTTATTTCTTGGCGTCAAACCGTTTGTTTTTTATTATTAGAGTTAAAATTAAGAAAGAGTCCTTTGCCTTTTTTTCCAAACACGAGCACTTTTATCCTTTTTTTTTTTATTTAGATTTCAAATGAAGACGCACCGTGAGCGTCTCTCCGTTTAAATCCAACGGCTCGGTGGTCTGAGACGTGAGCCAAACTCTTATATTTCTGATTAATTTTGTAGTCACCGGAAGGTAAATCAAATTATGAGGGAACTCTATGATTTTGAAACCGGGCGGGGAATTGGGATAAAAGGAGTATAAAGTGGGCTGAGTGTCGTTATTTAAGTACGAATTGCCTATGATATCCACGTGTACGAAAATTGTATTGATGCTCATAATGTCAACGGTATTTTGACTCTCTCGACTTCTCACGTAGTTGCCCGAGTCACACCCCAAGACAGGAGCCAAACTCTTGTCACCCGAAAAAGATATTCCATAACTCGGATCGGTAATTATCAAGTTGGTTCTTAAAGTGTTTAGATTTGGAAGAATCGTAATGGCATCCTTGTTGTGACCATTCGCATCTATCACCGACTTGAGAAATTTATTCAAATCCTCAATTTCGTAAGCACCGGGACTCACTAACACTTTATGCCAGGAGACACCAGCATCGGTCGTGTACTGAATTTCATTATTTTTCGAGGTGATGTTGTAGATGCTATTGTACGTGTCTAAATTAAGCAAAGCCAACTCGAAACTTTTTTCCGAGTCCAAATGGATGGGGGTGTTTAGATTAATTTTCAAGTCGGAGTCTTTGCCGGTGAGAATAATCGAACAGGAATCCATGATGTCTTTTTTTTTTTAAAAAGATATACTCGGAATGAAAAAAAGATTGTACTATAGTAAAAAAGAGCAACCGTAAAGAAATCAAGATGAAATATTGCGTTAAATGTAAACGTTCGATTTCTAACGAATCGAAACCCCCAGTTTCTACAACTTCGCAAAACAACAGACCGATGGAGATAGTATTTTGCGATGTATGTGGTACAAAAAAGCTTACTTCGTCAAATTGGGAAAGGGGCTCGTGAACAAAATCATAGATAACTTACCCATTGAAATGCATTTACCGTGATATCAATACTGCAGTCCTGGAACTAAACTGAAGATGCGACTGGCACGAGGAGATCCTGGAATAAATAAACTAGATGAAGCGTGCAAGGAACACGATATAGCTTACGCCGAAAGCTCAGATTTAAAAGATCGACACGCCGCCGATGAAGTTCTAATTGCAAAAGCTCAAAGAGTGAGAGAGGATCCTTCTCTGGCATGCAGAGAAAAATTAGCCGCTGCCATCGTTAAGAAAATCATGAAAACAAAACTCAGGTTCGGAATAAGAAATAAAAAAAATGGATCAACTCGTAAACGAACTTCACAAACCAAAGCGGAAAAATTTTCCGAGACGAAAAGTGATTGTACTGTGCCTGAACGATCTATGGCAGGCTGACTTGGTGGAAATGATACCGTATGCTAAACTAAATAAAGGGTTTAACTACCTACTGACCTAAATTAACGTCATGTCCAAGTTTGCTCGGGCCATTCCCCTTAAATCTAAAAGCGGTGTAGATGTTACCGAAGCTTTCAAGAAGATACTCTCAGGAGCGACCGCCCCTAAAAATTTACAAGTCGATTTAGGTAGTGAGTTCTAAAATAAAGACTTCAAAGCGCTACTTAGGCACTATAACATCAACATGTACTCTACGTACTCTGAGAAGAAAGCGAGCGTGGTAGAACGTTTCAACAGAACACTGAAAACTCGAATGTGGAAAAGATTCACCAGGCAGGGAAATTACAAGTGGATACACATTATCGACGAGTTGGTTTCGCATTACAACAACACGGTTCGTTCCACCACAAAACTTAAACTTAGGGAAGTAACCAGACGTCACGAACCATTGCTGAGACGAACTAGCCCTAAACAACTGCTAAAGAAACCCAAATTTGCTGTAGGAAATAAAGTCAGGATATCTAAAGTTAAAAAAATTTTCGATAAAGGGTATTTGCAAAATTTTACTAACGAAGTATTCACGATCCGTAAAGTGGAAAAAACACAACCAGTTACGTATCTTTTAAAGGATGAGTCGGGAGAACCGGTGCTCGGAGGTTTCTATGAACAGGAAATTCAAAAAACCCTAGTTCCAGATTTATTTCTAGTGGAGCAGGTGTTACGTAAAAAGAAAGGAAAATATGGGACAATGCTTTATTTCGTTAAATGGAAAGGCTACGATTCCAAATACAACAGCTGGATGGATAACATAGCTAGTTTAAGCTGAATTCACGTGCCCATAGGCAGAGTACTGACTGCATCGTCGCATACCCATCTCTTGTCATCATAAGAACTGAAAGCCAACTTGTTGATGGTGACAGTTTTCAGTTCGTGATCCTCCGAACTAATGTAAGACCCTAGAGTTCTTATGATGCTATTATTAAACAGGAACATTCTTGTACGTTTCGTGCACGACTTGTGCTGTTTTTTTAATGCCTTTGCAAGCCATTTTGTTCTTTCCATCCGATTGTAAAACGCTGTAGAGCTTAGACTTTAAACCTACAAACTCAGAAATTGGGCAACCCGCACTCTCGTCTTTCATCTTTCCCAATACTTTTTTGTTGATGTCGGAGTGTAGAAAATGGTCTTTGGGGTAGTCTGACGTGTCGAACAACGACGCATCCTCTTCCATACCTTTGTATACATCGTCCGTTTCTATCGAATAACACAAGCTATCAGTATCCGTAACTACGAGTTTGCATCTCTCCGGTTCGTACTTTTTCATCATGTGTTCGTAGTGAAACTGGTAGACTAGTAACTTGGACAGTTCTAAGACGCTAAACCCAACCATGATGGGTTTGTCCAAGATGATGTTTGTGGGAGTCTTTGTAAAAATTACCAAATCCTCGTTTAGAGACGTGAAACTCGTGGTGCGGGGTGAGATGCATACTTGATGGCTTTCTCTTTCGTCGTTGCTATTAAGACATTGTTTCTCTTACGTTTGTTTTCAATCGTCTTACCGAAAATGCATCAGTTTGTAGAGATTTTTGTCAAAATCGTTAGTAGCTGCTTGCCGTTTCTCGTTATTAAACTCGATGTAAGATTTCAGCCAAGGTGCTTGCTTAAAGCTAATTGCTCTGTGTATTTTCTTGAGGATCATGCCGAGAGAAAGATAGTATTTGAATTCCTATAGTGCACCACGTACTTTGTCTTGAGAAAAGGTTAGTGGTTAGCGTTACGCCTTTGCTATACGTTAACCGTAATTCCTCGATTGCCCGACGATTGAAAGGAGAAAGTACAGACTTTGTGATTTTCATGTGCTCCGGTGCTAATGGGAAATCATTGTGAGACGCATGAAGCATCTCCGAGTATTCCAAGTCCACTTCTAATATTAACCCTGTATCACTCTCGTCTCCGTAATTATCGAGATTTATATCCTTGAGTCGGTCTTCTGGCACCCATTCGTACTCTCCGGTCGGTAGATACTCGCACATTACACAACCGTACAAGTTGTTGAAGTCCGAAGATATAATGTAAGAATTCTTTTTATCAGGGTAAAAGGTAGATGGTATATACGGGTTGTTGGCTTTAGCGTATCTTCTAGCTATAAACGGGACACCGCCTCTTACACCCTTTTCCACCATAAGATACATGTCAATATTAGTGAAGAGATACAAAGATACTCCCGTCCTCTTGAGCGCCACGTCCCAAGATAGCGAGGGTGTAGAACTGTAATGGGAGGGATCCAATCCGTAACTAGCCAAACTCGTCACTCTAAAGTTTTCAAAAACATCGGCTAAAAGCCCAACGTCCGTCCACAAATACAGATCGTGGTAATCTCCAAACGTTATGCATTTGTCTAAATCCCAAATCTTCAACGCGTGTTCGTAAGATTCGGAGCAGATCGCTCCTTTCAACAATGACGTAAATGCTGACATGGGAGGTAAACGGTCCTCCTCAAACACTTCCACGTTTGTCAAGTATTCGTACGGAAACACGCCCTTATGCCTAAGGCCTAATACGAGTTCCATCGATTCACGTTCGAAAAGCTTGTCCGTAATGTTGACGCGCTTTAAATTCGAAGCTAAAGTTTCCAATGATGCCGTCATAAATGCTAGACTATCGATGAAAGTAAAACCACCCAATTTCATGCTGCTGATTCTTTCCTTGTGTTTTGCTATGATCCTCACGTTATGTAGAGCGTTCAAATCTTTGAACGAATTCAAAGCCTTCACGATGAAATGACTGTCGTATTTTTCGAAATTATGCATAACTACCGCTATGTTTTTGTTCAAAGTGTAAGCGAAGTTACACTTGCTGTCTGCGGCACCTCTATATTCACCGGTGATGTGGTCGTGGTCTCTTACTTTCGTAAACCCATTAAACTTTGCTTTGGGTGGGGTAAATGCACCGTGTTTGCAAAGATGGCACACCGCAGCTGTTTTGTAAAGCAACCACTGTTCCTTGGTTAAACGTTTCATCCTTTGCTTGTGGGAATCCACGTAAGCCACGATTTTTTCTGCTCCTCTAATATAGATTCGAAGAAAACCTTCACACAATCTACTCCTCTGTACAACCTTTTAGAAAATATTCCGCCTAGATGGTCCACAATCATATAGGCAAAACTGCAAGCTTGGTGTATGTGATTAACTCTGGTGTATGTATCGTTTCCATCACAACTGGAGACTGGATGGAGCGCCGCTTCAAAGTCCACATAGGCTATGTACCATCTTTTAAGTTCGTTCTTGAAATTCTTAAACTGGATAACATCATTGTCGGGCAACGAGGTCTTTTGAAATGGGACTCCCTTGCAAGAAGGAAGGTGGTTGTTTTCACACCTGAAACGAGTTTGAAAACCATGTAGGCAACGCCTGCAAAAATACTTCAAGCGCATTTGGGGGTTGAAACATGCGATGAATTTATTGAAGTCTTTTATCGTCATGTAATGGCCGTTTAGAAGAAGCAAGTCGACGTGATATTTACTTTCAACTAAGAAACTCGCACGATAAATGCAAGGTTCATCTTTTTCGAAACCAAAAACAGATACCGAAATGTTGTTGGCTTTTTCGAACGCCGCTATTTTGGATAAAGGAACGGGGTATTTATTGAACATGCCAACAACTAACTCATGCGCATGAGATGTAATGTTTTGTAGCCCAGTCGTGTTGTGAAGAAGGCACAGGGTGTATACTAGCCAACACGGATCACACAAAATATCTATCATCCTCACTACGCACGTTGATAACCCATCCACTTCCTTATACGGCAAACTGTCCAGTACTATGCAGAATCTTGTTTGACATTTCAGAGAGAACTTCCTTGCTTCCCACTCTGGTCAGGTTGGAACTGAAATAAGCTTTAATAGTTTCCGTATTATCCGTCGCTTTTTCGAAGAGAATGCATAATCCGATTTGAGCTTTTATGTTTACCATAAGATGTTGACATTGCTCTAAAAGATTCCAATATTTATCCTCGTACAGTTCCAACAAAATCAAGGGTTCGTAGTGCATTTCATCCGACGTAAAATCCCGCTTGAAAGTCAAGAAGCAATTGTTGAAAGCATCACGCACAAGATCGAAACCTCCTAAATCCAGACTGAACGGTTTCACTTCGAGTTCGGTATCGTCGGTCACTTCCGTCTTGTCTTTCAAATCGTGAAATCATGTAGGACAAAGCCCAGTCGATTCTGGTATCCTCTATTATAGGCACCACTAGAGATCTGACGTTGTTTACTACAAGGTTGAAATTTGCCGGTATTCGAGAAACTATTCCTTTCCTGAAGAATGGTTTGAGTTTAGGAAAAGACAATTTCAGTCTCTTTCTCGAAGACTCTCCAATTTCCTTTCCACGTTGTTTTACAGCCCCACCACACTTGTGCCGTTTATAAGCGAGACCATCCGAATAAGTATCACCACACGATTTGCAGGTTACGTTACATTTTCCTTCGTGATGCCTTTCGTGCCTCCGTTTATAACTCTTGCTCGTGAACGTCTTCTCGCAATACTGGCACGGCAAAATCTCATTGTCCATCATTGGAAGATCGTGATTTTCTTCTTCTTCATCGATCATCGTTGGTCCTTTTTTTTTATCTTCCGATGTCAAAACCGTCTCTTCGTTCGTCTCTTCGTTCATCGGAAGAGACGAATGGAAAATTCTGGTATGAACCGTAGTTCGTTCCAAATCGAGAAAATACTTCCAACAGGCTTCGCAGTAATATATACCACCAAACTTGATTTTTTCGGGCGTAATCATTTTTCCATCACATCGGTCGTAGTGTACCAAGAATTCATCGTAGGAAGAAAGAAGTCCTCCGCAATCGAGACAAGTAAAGTTTACCACGCAAGGGTTCTGCAAATGATTTTCCACCTCTTCCCGCGATAAAAACTCAACCTTGCATTTCTTGCACTGGAACCTGGAAACCACATCATACTTGGCAGCCATGGTTGATATAAAGATCTAAGGAATTGTCCCCGCCTTTTAAACCCCGTCCCAGTGGTCCCCATGCACTGCAAAATCATATCCCCTCCCCGTGAAATGCGCCTGGTGAAAAATGACAAAAATAGCAACACCACTGTAGAAAAAACCTGCAAACAAAATACTCAAATAGGAGTACGGTTCAAAATCCCGGCAGCAGGGGCTTCCCCAACTTTCAAAATGTTGTTGTTAATTCGTCATTTTACACCCCCCCCCCCCCGTGAGATCTTCCAATTCGTCTTTTTCACGCTGCGGTGCATTCGAGTCACATTTTTACAACAGTGCCTGACCCGGGAAAATTCATCATTATCATGCAGTTTTGCTAATTCGTCATAACGTGCATGCTGAATTCGTCCCCATTGCCGTGCAGTTGCTAATTCTTCCAAAAAGGGCTGTTCGAAAAGGGTTGTTTTTCTCTTTTTTTCCAACTACTTCTGATGCCGATTCAAACCGGTTTTAAAAATTTTGCCAATACGAGTACCGATACAGGTATTCAAAATTGTATCCCCAAATTTCTCATCAACAGTGTAGTTTTCTTCAAAAGTCCAATTTCATTAAAATAAATTTTTTTTAAATATTAAGCAACAATTAAAACAAAGCTAGGAAGATAGAGATTTCCGGAGCAAAATGCCGTGAACTGTTTGATGTTATCTCAAACGGTTCCAGAGTTATCGATATTTCAGCTAAAGTTGCCAACACCGATACCACAAAATCGGCAACCGATACGATCTAGTATTGGTAATGGTGCAGCCTTACAAGTTATGAATGATGTGAAAGTTCTGACACAAAAACAAACCTACATCAAAACAGTTGTCACCTACCATTTGGCAAATGAAATTCATTAGCTGGCGACTTTAAATTTGTTCTATTAACCCAAAGAGGCAACTATACTGATACTGATTTGTTCTATTAACCCAGTACTACACAGATACTGGGAATTGTATATTCTAAGAAATGAAAAATTCACTGTTTCGGTTTAATATTTGTGAACCATAGGTGATGCCAAGCTTGCCAAGACAACAAATGGGGTTGGCCACTAACTCATTCTATTGTCTTCCCCAGGAGTCCTATGATACATTTGGGCAGCGAGAGTCATGAATTGAAGCCCCTGTAAAGGGAAACCAGAGACTGGTAGGCTTCACTTTCTGATCTTAAAAACTAATTCCTTCCCCCCCCCCTCCTTTCGGGGGAGGGACGGATTGAAAAATCAGGCATAATGGCCCTGTGTGACTGCTTTATGTGGCCAATGTCCCAAATAGAGGAATTCTCTTCACTCATCCGTGGAGCCCAGAAATTGAACGAAAGTCAAAGAAAAAAGTGAGTAGGTGGATTCTATCAAATTTACTCCAAACATTGTCTAACCTCCAGGTTCACTGGCATTTGAATGGAGGTTCAAAGACAAATCTGAAAAGACATGAGCCTTTTCATGTTGTCAACTTGACAACGACTTGGAAGCTAAGTGGCAATTTGACGACTTCTCAGAAGTGTCATGGTGACTTGATGACTACTCTGGTGCGTTGTGGTGATTTGCTGACAATTCAGGAGTGTGATGGTAACTCGGGAGTGCTTCTGATGATGACGTAAAGCGAATTCTGCTGACTTGTTGACGAATCATGGATACTTGGACACTTTTGGCGATTCACTGACGACTTGGTCTCCTCTCCTGAACATAGATGACTTGGTCGATCTGTGTTGACCTAAAGACTTCCTGGGTGTCTTGTGATGATCTGTTGACGACTGTACTTCTTGACAACTTGACTTGGATCATTTCTCACATCAAACTTCCTTTCTTCTCCTTTCTAGACATCTTCTTCTTGCTCTCATGTCACCCGTGCCTCAGCCCCTCTAGAACCATGACTGGCTATGATGTTTGAGGGACGACCGACTACGAGTGCCTGTAAGCCTGATCTCACGCTCGACTCACTTGCGCTAGTAACTACGAAAGTTATGTTACTGCTCGACTGTTTACCTGTAGATTTGTTGCGTTTATTTTTAGTTGTAACTACGCTCCTGCTCCTCGGCTCCTCTAGAACCAGGACTGGCAATGGTTTGAGGGATGAGCAACTATGAGGGCGTGTAAGCCTTACCTCCCGCTTGGCAACCAATTTGTCGCTCATGGTAGTTTTTTTTTCTCACAATCACATCCAAGCCTCTTGACAACAAAGTCAGTGTGTCCATCATCTTAAATTCTTTCCCTAAAGAATTGGACCAACTCGAGCGCATCCTTAGCTGCTTGAGTTACATTTCCCACCAATTCAGCCTTCATATTTTCATTATTTCTCGAATGAAACTTTTCCTTTAGGGAGTGTACCAAATCCAAAATAAAATTGGTCGAAACTGTATATCTTTTAAGCCGGATATGTCAACATTATCCTTCGTGATCCCCAATGGATCTGATTTAGACTCCTTCTAATGTTTCATTTAATTTTGTATCACTACATACAACCTGTTTGGGAACATTGTGAAGGTAATCCAATGAACTTAAATCGACTTCTCCTTCTAATATACTCCCCAAAAGATCACTGCGAAGCTGACCATTTCCATTGGTATGCTTTCTGGTCAGAATGGAGCATAGCACTTTCAAAAGGTGAGTATTAGCATATGCAATAACATGAATATTTAGTTACATAACGATCTTAATTTGTATTTGTTTTTAAAATAGTAGTATAAAATCTTCTATTTCACATAAATCCCTCTGTTCTGGCCGCTTTACTCTGCGTCAGCTACGCAGCGCGCATTGCTCTACGACACTAGTCAAACTCATTTCGGGGCCGCTGCAACGTGACACATCGTACGACCAAGTCGCAAACATGAGCGAAGGATTAATTATCCTTCCTCCAGGGCTGCGGCTTGCCAGAGATGTGGCGGGAGTTAAATGCCGCTCGGACCGAGCCGTTTAAAACAAGCCTAATAACATTTACGCGCCACTACTGACATCTGCATCGTACCCTTAGACCAGCAAATGAAAGGTGAATCAGTTTATATAAAACTATTTCCGGTAATGTATCGAGTGAAACTGTTAAAATATACCAGAGGGAGTTATGTGCCTTTAATAACTTGAAACAATAGTATAACGAATTTCATGTTTTCATGTAGGCTGCAGTCATCTTCTGGGTTCCTGATGAAAATCTTGGTTAATAACGACCGGGGGAGGGGGGGGGGGGTTGCAACGATTATCCACAATAGCCCTCGTACTTCCCCTATGGTACCACCCCTGCCATTGCAATGATTATTTCCTAGTACAGTCTATGCTCACCTGTAATATTTTACAAGTTGGTCTGCTTGTTCACGCAAGTCAAGTGCACTAATAAATTCATCAACTCTGTCACTGACATTACGAAAACTATGTAAATGTGCAAACAATTTCAAAGTCTCACGGCCAGTCAGATTGAGAAGCAGACCATCAGTTTGAGGGCAGTAGCCAATTTGAGAATAAAACTGAAATAAAACACGTAATGATTTTGTTTCATCACTACTTTCTTAAGTGCTGGTCAGTGAAATGCAAAAGAAAGAAAAAAGATTAGCTGGATTAACAGTACACTTTACAAACATCCAACAATAGAGTGAGTAATTGAACGAATTTAAACTACACACCAACGAATACTGAAAAAAAAGGACAGTTCCAGCTTTGTACCTTTGGAGTATATGGCTTGTTGGACACATTCACAAATACTACATCTCCACATCTAACCGGAGTGCAGCCTGCCAACATTCGAACAATTGTAGTCTTGCCAGCACCATTAACACCAAGCAATCCAAAACATTCGCCGCGCTTAATGCCAAATGATACGTGACTGACAGTCAAATTACCAAAGCCGTGTGATTTGCATAAGTTATGCACAAGAAGTATTTCTTGAGCAGTAGAGCCTATTGGAGGAATCAAAAGTGAAGACAATGGAGAAAATACATTAGACATTAGCATTATTTTTTTAATTAATGATATGATGAAGCCACCAATATAAGCAATCCAGTTAAAAAATCAACTTACCCATGGCCATTGCATGACGAACCCATTTCTCTTCTGCATCCACATCACTTGCAACACTATGAGCTCCACGAGGGCAACTGCGATGGGGTAGCATAAAATATGCCTTTTTGATCAAATTGCCATCAAGAAGCATGACCATTAAAATATAACAAATGCCACATATGCAGAGCATGAATACCTCTGGCCCAATACCAGGTACACTGCCAGGAGGAAATAAGGGAGGGTCTCCCCATTCTAAATACATCCTTTTGCGAACTCCTGTAAAAGTTTAATGAAAAGAGACATTACCAGAGAGCACAGCAGCAATTTGAACAACTGTTGAAAAATTCAAGCATGCCTTCAGCTCTTATTGCATGAGCATTCACCTTCAGCTAAGAAGTTTTTTGAGATGGGTTAAAAACACTATTCCTAGAGTGCAAAGTAAAACCCTTCTTGGAGGGGACCGTAGCAACAAGCAGGAAAATCCAAATGGATCAAGTTGTTGCTATAAACAAGCTTGACAGAATCCTCAAGCAACTTCTGCACTTTAGGGACTTGACAACAAAAAAATCACAACACACTTTAAATGCTCAATGTAGTAACTGATATCTCATTTACGTTCATCTGGCACACTCAGAAGTATCTTAATTGTAAAGAAATGTTTATACACTACGAATGGAATTGTATGAATTTGTCTGTCGTCTTATTGTCAGTTAATCTGTATTCACAGTAACGTGTGAGCACATTGTCTAATCAACCTCATTCCCATCACTGGCCTAATCCCCTCTTTTGACCTCATTGACCCCTGAAATGTACCTCATCTTGACTCGATAAGTCGAGATAAGACAAGATGGAAGATAACTGAAAGAGAAAAGACCAAGACCAAGACTGCCAGAGGCCAAGACAATACCTGGATTTAAAAACGTCAAATGAATTATTCAATATTATCATTAACATTTAATACAAATCAATCAAATTAGAACACGATAGGTTTAATGTCTAATGTTGCTTCATTACTTATTTCTTGGCTACTTAAAATCATTTTCATTAGTGTGACGCTTAGTCATGCAAAAAAGTACACTTTTTCCTATGTCTCATTACTCTCGTAGGATAATTTAGTTTTTATTTCATTTTACATTACTGTAGTCAACATGTATTTTTATTATTTTTGGTAAAGACTGTATTTGGCATATTTGGGTTTTTGTTTTTGTTTTTAAAAGAGCACCCTTTCGTGGTTAGGACCTGTAAGTAACAAACCGTTATGTTTTCACCAGTACGGTAGTGATTTCAGCAGTTTGATAAATTCCATAAGTACACAAGACTTATCAAGACTAATTAAGACGATACTAGATCGTGCTATGCGGTCGAACAACTGAGATGCGATCAAGATTAGGTCAAGAGTGTCATATTGACCGAATCCTTATCATTATCCAATTTATTTCTCCATTTATTGTCTGACCCGTTTGTGGATTTAAACGATAAATAAATAATAGGAGGCAAGGGGTTCTGTGGTTTTCGACTCTCAAACATGTGAAAAACACGAATTTGGAAAGAAAGGGTTAATTAAAGTTAACAGGATTTTACCACGTTATGAATAGAGTAGCCCGAAAATCGTACTTTTGTGATGCAATTTTGTTAGTGTCAGTAATCAGCCACACAAATAATGAGCACCACTGGCAAGCCACAAGAGGGGCACATCAATGGTGTGCACCATGTTACTTGTACAGATGATTGCAAGTTTGATTTCCTGGCCAATCAATCCTAAATGTTAAAACATTTGAAAACATTAAACATGCATTTACCTTGGCAACAAGCTACAATTTTATCATCTGCAAATGGTTTACAAACCACCTTCATAGTAGCTTCATCACAGTCGCACCACTGATTTTTTACTGCAATATCTGGCAGTTGCTTTAAAGCTCTCATCAGACAAAAGGGCGGAAGACATCGAAATATCCACAGCAAAGTCGTTTGCAGTTCCTGTAGACTGTCCATTTCCAACATTGTGTTTAGTAAAGGATCCAAACAGAGTGCTAAAAAATAAAAGAGCTGATGTGGATATTTTTTATTTCACTTTGCTAATGCATTAAGTAAGTAACTGCATGTTAGTAAAAATGTAAATATATAATTTTAACAGGGAATAAGCTGATGATTTTAATTGGTTCAAATTACTCAAGACTTTCATATCGTAGCTTTTCTAGCGAAGCACAGAAAAAAAACTATATCAGTCGGCCAGGTTTCTGGCTAAAAATAGTCAGTGGAGGACGTTGTAATTTTCAAGTAGAAAAGATACTAAGTAGATTTGAAAATTATTATTATTTTTTATTTCGTTACTTTTGATGGCTAAGGCACTGTTGATGGCTGCACAGTGGTCAAATACTTTTTGGCTTGCAGGTTGGCATGGACCCTTCTTCCAAAAGAAAGAGATAACCGGGCATACGTATTGGATAAGCAGTTAAGTCTGTCTTCCTCCACCACTTCAAGAAGTCAGGAGTGAAAAAGTTTCAACAGATTTCACTGGCCCCTATCGAGTCATGTATAATTTTGTTACATGAGACTACAGCATATTTCGAGACCTGAGGAGGCTTGGCTCGGAAATACTGATAAGATCAGGCATAGTGGAGATTGGTGTCTTTCTGTGAGGAACGAGCCACCTGGAAACCCTGAATATTATTACCTATTTGAAGGTATGGGCAATTATTACCTGAACTGAAGTTGTAATGTGATAATCAGGAGGAGGAACCAGTCGAAACTTATGCTTTTTTACCGCTTATGCATGCTAGAGGTCTCAAACATAGAGGTGTAACATTCAAGAGTAAAATCAGATTATAAACTTGGGTGTATTGAAAAAAAGAGAATAGAAGGCGGGAACAGGAAAATGATCCCTAACCCCTGAAATGGTAACATAGAAATAGCTACCTTGGTTGAAAAAGAGAGGCTCAATGTTAAGCCTTTTAACCAGAGACTATGGTTGGTCACAGTAATAACTAAAAATAAAAAAAAAATTGGGGAATCGACTGCACTTGGTTTGTAATTTAATACAGCTCTCATGAAAGGCTACACACTGACAAATTATAGGCGTGTGTTCAGTTGCATTCTTAAGGTGGATTTTGAATGCCAGTATCATGGTATGTGTTGATGCAGTGTTCGTTTTGCATACAACAAAATCCGTGTTTGTTAAGTTTAGTACTTTGGTTGTGTATCTTGGGCATATTTGCCTGGCTTAGGCTTAAAAGGGAAGCAGATGACCAATTTCATTAACTCCAGTAAGTCCAGTAAGTGCAAACAAATATTTAGTGCACTTGCAGTATCTGTTGGCTAAACTTAAACTGCAGCATAAAATCACAACACAAACAGGCATCCATCTTGTGTGCTAGCAGAACAGAAAAAAGATATTTATGTTTGCCACTAGGTGGCAGCAGTTGTCTATTAACATACATCACGTCTCCTGGTGAGAAAAAACTAAGACTATTACAAAACAGTACCAGAAAAAGGGGTCATTTTTCTTTTTCGTTTTGAAATTAGAAAATGGTATGTACCAAAACATGCAAACAGTTATGCTATCAAAACTCTATAAAACTGAAAGATCTTAGTCTCAGTTTAGGACTTTGAGGATTTCCATTGCTTTTGCACCAGGAGAAGCACGGAGGAAAGCAACAGTCTTACAGTATGTGGACATCTTACACTCAGATATAGAACTACTTGTTATTAGAATACAGCGCAGTACAACCTTTGCCCAAGAAAACATCAGGAGTTAAATTTGAGGTCCCTGTGGTAGGACTGGGTAAAAGTCATTTGTACCATCATGACAAGAAGGCCATTTCAAAATGATAATTGTAATAAACATTATATTATTTTCTCTTGGCATTTACCAACATAGCAAGCTAATGTGTTTGTGTAAGAATTAATGCTGTTTACTGCTGCATTAAAATGACGAGAAAATGTACTACGTGTCATTTTAAGATGACATAAACGTAATAATTTTACCATTATATTTACTGGTCATGCATGAAGAGTGGTGTCATGGACGCGTTTAATGCATAACCATGGATAAAACACTCACCAGTTAGGTGGGGCAAATGCGAAGATTACACAAACTTATCCTGGCAAAATCGTAATAAAATATGACAAAAAAGTTGAAAGCTTCATTCTGAGGGAATTTCATCATACAAAGGCATCATACAAATTTGTGTTTAGACAAACAGACATAAAAATAATGACATTCATCAACTAAGTTTATTCTTATATTATGCTTAATAATTTAAGAGACATCCAACAAACCTGCAACAAAATTGAAAACTAGCAACACGCAAAATAAAAATCCTGGAATGCCTCGACCAAGGAATGAGACCAAATATGTGAATGGTAAAGCACACCATCCATAGAGAAAGACCATCAGATAAATGTGGACTGAAGCCAAAAAAGCCATATGTTAAAACCGAATTACAATAATATATAATGAATTAATCCACAAGAATAGTTGTATCACCATCGACTTACTTAGAAGCAGTCCATCTAAATAAATATTAACTTCCTGCGAAAAAGCGAATAAGACCGTGACGGCAAAAATAATGGCTGAACTTCCCAGGTATACAAGACCATCTATAAGCATAATACTGGTCCAGAAAGAAAAGCTGGCCAAACCAGTTTGCAGTTGTAGATTCTTGAAACCTGACGATCGTTCGTGGCTTACGGCAATCAAGAATGTGGCAGACAGAATGCATAAACCCAAAGCAAGCACGGAAAATAATATTATTAATGATTGCTGCATATTTTTTTTTGCATCAAAAGCCAAACATTTTTGGCGAGGAAGTGGTGCGTTCTCCACGGTAATACTAGGCCTTGGAAATTCCCCAGAATATAAGTAGGCAAGCAAAGTATTGTGAATTAAATTTAGAGAAATAGGTGCACTGTGTACGTGGAGCATGTTGTACATTGCACAAACTTCAAAGTCACTTTTTGACGTCTTATTAACATCATATGTGGCAGCCACAACATACTGAGTGCGATAAACTTCATAGTCATTTTTCCCAATAATCAGTAATGCTTCTGCTACGTTGTCTTGGTGCTCCAAAATCATGTTGGGAGGAAAGAGGCTGCGGAAACGATTGGCCAAGGTAGTGGTCACACCAGCAAAGTCATACAGCACTGTAAGTGAGCCTTTGTACTGTGAAATATTCATTTGGCGAGGTATTTGATTAGTTTCTATTGTTCTATAATTAGCGGATACTTGCAGAAAATAAAGCACCAATGCAGCTGGTAACAATATCTGAAATAAATAATTAAAAAAATTCATTAAAAATAAAAAATAAAAATTCTCTTATAAATAATTAAATAAAAAATGATGTAACCACGCGACGGCCCCATGGAAGATGCCTCACTGCCCTACACTCGACGTCAGCGTTGCTAATTAAATTGCATTCGCTTTATTGAAGCAGCAGTCACATTTTTAACATTTTGGCGTACCAAAAAAAAATGGGTATGGATTTGGGTTGCCTGACTGCTCTACAATATTAATACGATTGGCGTGCTAGGTATCATCATCATCAACATCATCATCGCAGCAACAGCATCGTTTCAGAATGTGTAGTGCCGTTTGTTATCTGTTATGACAACCATTGCTTAACCAAAACCTAATTGCTACTTGAAAAGTAGCTTACGAGCAGAATTGTCTGCGATCCAGGTAAAAGTGTGTGCAGGACACCAGTTACCAAGCACATGCCTTCCTTAGACTAGCTAGTTTAAACTAAACCCAACAACACTCGGTTCAGCAAAGAAGCATCGAAACCAGAAAGATGGAGTAAGAGATATATTACATACCATCCGTATTTTGTAAAGCTGCATCTGTAAAGTTGTCATAAAAAAATACAATAACTTATTATAAGATAACTAAGAAATACTAGCCAAAGAAAGCCAACATAAATTTTGCATAGATTTCACATGGAACGTTTGCTGACCAGAGATATACAAAATGTTAACATTAACTGTATAAAGTAATAAGAAGGTAAATCGACTGAAGTAGTAGGGCAGGTAAGACCAAAATAACACAACAATTGTTCAGTTTGTGATAAAAGCACCAAATTTGGTGAGTAATAGTTTAAAATATATAGAATCCAACTAGAACCAGAAACACCTTGTCCGAATCTGCCTATAGGTGTTTCTAGTGAAAATCCAAAATGGCCGCCAATAGATATCGTCCAGTCAACGGAGCTAAAAATTGGGGAGGTAGAAATCATTAAATTCAATAGTTTATTTCTTTCATCAAAACTGTCTTGTCAGGCCTTCCTACTAAGCACATTAAAAAAGTCCCCTAGAATGTGGGGCCGCAATGTATAATTTAGGTTGTCTTAAGAATTACGGTATCTTATGTTCCTAAGACATGTTTGAGCAGCTTGGGGCCCAAAATTGATGGAATTGTTCACTTTCTCTGAAAAGCATGAAATTTGGTACGGTGCATGAAGGGTAGCTGTGATAGAAAGTTCTAACCCCTCCCCCACCCCCCGAGGGAGGGAGTGATTTACCCCCCAAAAAACGGTTTTTTGGCTGTCTTAACCGCCAACAAATCAAAAGCATAATGTGAAGCAAAACCGTTTAGCACACAATTCTGATACATCTTTTAGATAAAACCAACCATTGAACCCCAAAATCGTATTTCAAGTTTACCACCCTTAATTTGCTCGAGCGCTCCTTTGTTAATTGGTTGTTATTGACATTGTCATTGAAGAAGACCAGCAGGAAGCTTGTAGCTTTTGATACTGGGAGGAAGTGGGAAGATTTCACCAGTTTTTATACACAAACTGAGGGGTGATGGTCGGCAAGAAGGTATCTAGTTTGGCTTTGAAGATATTGGTGTTTGGTGCAGTGACAATGTCCCTTGGCAGACGGTTCCAGGTGCTGCATATCCGGACGGGAAGAGAGAGCTCACGGTTTTTAGAGGTGCAGTGACGTTGGAAGATCTGAGCCCGTTGTTTCTAGTTTGGGGGTTGTATTAGGGATTTAATTAAGCCTAATTAGTGTTTATTATAGAAATAATACAGCTAATTAACTATACGCATATTTTCATAAATATCACACATTTATTAAATGCATGAATCAAACATTACTCATGCTAGACCAAAATAGCTCCAGTGACTAATAGACAGAAGGGACACTTTTCAAAGAAGACTGGAACTGTGTACATTCCATTGTAAATTGAACCAGCGTAATTACAGCTATTGTTAAGTTGAGGAGATGGCATTTCTAACTACAACATTATTTGTGACATGATCAGGGAAGCAAAGAATTTCCGGAAGGAATTCCAATTAGTTTAGATCGTCATCCATGAACGATCATGCTCCTAATCACGACAATTAATCAATTGCATGAAGGTGTGCAGGTGACAGTTCATTAAGTCAGCAAGCTACTCAAGCGCACAATACAGACAATTAGCTGGTGCGCCTCGAAACTGACAATACAATGATTGACAAGCACAACGGTCCCTAATTTGCAAAGAATGACAATCGCCAAGTATTTATTAATTTAATGTAACCAAACCAATCTCGAAGTACAATCATTATAACTCGATTATTGTCCAGTGGGGTCCATATTATGTACAACGGAAAGTCGATTAAAGGCCCACATATTTATTGAATTGTCGTTTATCATTACGCCTCCCTTTTCAAGTGCCATATATAGGTGTTATATTTAGGTTGAATACAACTGACCCATCCTGACAATAGTGGTTTATTTTGGGACAATTTCTCACTAAAATAGATCATTACAGTTGTTGTTGAGGACAAAAAGGGGTTTATTTGTGTTTGAGGGAGAGTGCAGGTAGTTGTAGGTAAAGATGAGGTCACCTCAGATTCTGCGGTTTTCGAGGGTGGGGAGTTGGGAGGGCTTTCAGGTGTTCAGTGTAGGAGAGGTGGCGGATGGAATGTACTTGTTTTGTAGCTATTCTCTGGAGTCTCTCCAGTTTGTCGCGGTTGGTTTCAAATCTAATCCACCAAGCAAAATTAGTGTACTCAAGGATGCTTCGAACGAGGGAGCAGTAGAGCAAGAAGAACATACGTTCGTCAAGAACGGAGAAGGAGTTCCTGATTATGGCAAGCATCCGATAGCCTCGTCTGATAATGAGGTCAATGTGTTGAGAGAAGGTGAGTTTTTGGTCGATGAGCACACCAAAGTCTTTCTGGAAGTCTGTGTGTTTAATTGGGGGGTCCATCATCTTGTAGGATATACTGGTGTACGGTAGTGAGGTGGCTGAAGCCAAGGGCAGCACACTTTGTTTCGTTGAGGTCCATGTTCATTGCCTTGACCCATTCCGTGAGTTTATGGATGTTGGACTGGAAAGCGATGGGGTCAGCAGGGGAGATGACTGGGACAATGAGCTTGGTATCATTTAAGAAGATGCAGTTATTACATGTAAGGCAGTCAGGTAGGTCGTTGATGAAGATAATGAACAGAAGGCCGGCAAGGACACTTCCTGTGGGGGTCCGCTATTAACACTGCCGATGTTAGAATGGTGACTGTTGATGACAGTGCGTTTAGTTCTGTTAGTAAGAAAGGCCATAAGCCACTTTAAGAGGAGGCCAGAGATGCCTGCATTGGTGAGCTTGGTGATAAGGATGTCGTGGGGTATGATGTCGAAGGCCTTAGCAAGGTCAAAGTAGGCGGCATACACCTGTGATCCGTCTTCGGTCCATTCAGTGACTAGGTCAAGAAAGGAAATAAGGTTGTGGGTAGTGGATTTGCCGTGAAGGCCACCATACTGACTAGGGGTAAAGAAGTTGTTATGGTTGAGGAAGGCAATGATTTGTTTGGCGACTATTTTTTCCATACATTTGCAGAGGATACAGGTGAGACTAATTGGTTTGTAGTTGTTCGGGTTGCTACGATCGCCAGCTTTATGTATTGGGGTGACGTTAGCAGTGAGCCAGAGAGAAAGGGTTGATTCAATGAACGATTTCTGGAAAATCATGGTAACACTCTCAGTAATGACATGAGCCACTTCCTTTAAAATCTTTGTGTGTAGTCCGTCAGGTCCAGGAGAGGAGTGTTCTTTTATGGTGGAAAGAAGGTGTTGAACTTCTTCAGTGGTGAAGGACACGTTTGCGAGGACGTTACCGTCGAGATTGCTGTTACAAATGGTAACGAAGGGAAGCTTATTAGTTTTAAAGACAGAACAGAAGTGAGAGTTAAGAGCATCGGCTTTTAAAGCAGGATCGTTAACTGGTCCGTAATTGATGATGAAGATTTTTTTGTTGCGACCAATGTAAGCCCACAGTTTTTTAGGGCTGGTTTTAGAGGAGGATGCAATCTCCCATTCATAGGAGAGGCGTGCAGTATGGATTTCAGTGGTTAGTTCATTTCTGGTACGCTTGTAGTTTTTGTAATCGTCATCAGTTTGGCTTTCCCTGTAATCATCCAAGCTTTGCGTTTGGTGAGGATGGATTTTTTGATGGTGGCATTGACCCAGGGGTGAGTTTGTCTCTTCTTCCCAGTTTTCTTTGTGAGAGGGCAGTGGGTTGAGATGGATCTCAAAATGGTACGGTGAAAAGTTTCCCACGCTTCCTCGGTGTTCAATGGTGCAATACGTTCAGCAAGGTTTGCAGCTTTAATAGAGTTGCGCATGAGGGTGTAGTTTGCCTTGAAGAAGTGATGTTGGGCGCGTCAGGTGTAGAGGTGGAGAGTTGTATAAGAAGGGTGCTGTGGTCACTCAGGCCGAGAGGGTCGCCATGGGAAATATTGGAGGCCAGGTTTGATGTCCATCTAATTAAGACAAGGTCGAGGACGTTAGATTTTTGCCCTTGCTGGAAGCGATTTGACGTTTAACAAGCTGCACTAAATCTCGGCTAACAAAGGCGTCCAGGAAGAGTTGTTCGGTAATGCATGTGCAAGTTCCAGCGCCGTCGGTCCAGGTGCACTGGAGCATGTTAAAGTCACCAAGAATAATGATTTCGTGGGATGTGGTGTCACACAACGATTTGATAAAGTGGACGAGGTGGTCATTATTAGTTGGAGAGCTTGCGGGGGACTTGTATATTGCGGCTAGAGTGATGTTGTGCCGACTGGCAATAATAAGTGTGAGGGTTTCATTTCTAGGATAGTATCATTGCTAGCAACAACGTCGATATCGTTTCGGATGAAGCTAATAATTCCTCTTCCCTGTGTTTGGAGGGAGTTGTGCACATTGGTGTAGTTAGGGAAATGAATGGCTTTGATGGTCAGATAGTTATTGTAAAATTTTGATTTAGCCTCAGTAATAATTACAACCGCAGGGTTGCAGTCGGTATTAAGGGCTTCAAGTTCAGCCTGTTTGTTGGTGAGCGAGTTTGCATTTCTATAAAGGATGTTGATGGACGATGGGCAAGGAGAGGGCTTGTGATAATGGAGAAGTGAGGCGGTGTGGGGAGGAGCGAGGGGAGCAGGGTCAGAGGGAGGAGAGGGGGTACAGGGAGGAATGGGGTATGGGTAAGGCAGTGGTCAGGTAGTAGTCATTCGGAAAGCACAGCGGGGAGGGGTAGGGATGAGAGGAGGAGGCGTGACCTGTGCGAGTACCTGTGTAATTCAAGGCTGGCGGTGGAGAAGGAATTTTACAGCTGGTGATCAGGGGTTAGTATGCGATTTTGTGGTTATGGATGAGCTACTGAAGTCATTTATGGAGAAGGAGATGATGTTCTCAGGCCGTGGGATGCTGCGATACACAGTGAGTAGGGCACCTGCTGGCCAGTTTTTGCTAGTCTTCAACTTTTTTATCGACTTCGACACAGAAAGAAGAGTAGTGTGGGAGTTTTGTTTTCAACTTGTATACATTGGCTTACAGTTTGGCTGTGTTTTCTAGCAGTAAGACAAGTTCGTTAGGTGTGGTGTCTGGGTGGAGGCGTGAGACAAATATTCGTTCTTTGTGGATGGTAGGCTTAGGGTTTAGATTATGGTGGTGATGGACAGTGCTTTTTTGCGAATTTTGGTCACTACCTATTTTGAACATAGGGCTCTGTTGGGCTCTGTTTTTGTTGACAGTGGAGTTTTCTGAGTGATGAGCTGCTTCCTTAGTGTTTTGAAGTTGTTTCTTTTGTCCATCCCATCCCTGTCGGCTACGTTGTTAGCGGAATGCATTTGCGTTCTAATTTTGTTCTTCGTCACGATCTTCGTTATCGTAATCACGTTTTGAGATTTAATAGGAAGTTTCGGTTTCAGTTTCGATTTGTTGTTGCTTGGAATTCGCATTGACAATTGAATTGTTATGAAACAAATTCAGATTTTTGTTTGTTTTCTGAGCGTGTGTGTAAGGGCAAAGCTCACTTGTGTCGAGGTTCTGCTCATCTGAAGTGATGGCTGGTACAGTATTAGTGGCATACTGTTCAGCAGTGATTTGGTCGGAAACGCAGGTTTTCTGCCCAGCGTCGACTTCCGTTTCCACTTCCAAGTTGGCGTCGAACATCGTTTCCGGAAGTGGAGCAACATGGATGGGTTGGTCTCTTGGGATTACTCTGATGAGATTCGAGGTCAAAAAGTGTTTTAACTCGCTGAACTCCTTTACAATAAAGATCTGTGAGTCTACACATCTGTGGATGGAGTTTCGTAACTCTCCAATTTCGGTGTTTTGAGCCTTGGTGGAGGAATTAGGTTTGGTGCAGGCTTGGCGTGTGGGGCAGTGAAGACGCTCCGAGACAAACATGTGCGATTCTCTGGGGAACTGGCTCTGCTGTAGTATTTGGAGGATATCTTTAATGTTATTAAGGTTGTGTTTCTAACCTTGTCGGTTTATCATCCTCTTGTCTGGGCTGCACATGTATACGATCTTTTTTGCTTCATTGAATTCGTCTTCCATGTAGTATGACGCACATTCTTGGGATAAGCAGTCTGGAATAATGTCCGCCGTTAACGGTAGGTTGTTTACCAAATTACATAGAAGGTTGGAGATGATGATTTTCTTCGTGGTTTGGTTGTTTGCTGGTGCGTCCGTGGCATTTCGAATAACTTCATAAATATAATGATCATTCATGTGGTTTGGTAAGTCATCGGATTTCGAGTAGTTGAGATTTTCTCGGGGCGGTAAGGAAGGGCCTGACATACTGCTATGCTAAAACCGCACTCAACTTCTTACTGGAGAAATCAGTTAAGGGCCCATTCTTGCAGACGCGATTGTTTGTGTTCTGGTGCAGAGAAAATAGTCCGTTAAAATATTAAAGTTTCACGATGAAATAACTGACGCAAACTATTTATTTTTGTTGGTAAAACGAGGTTATAATTTTAAGATAACGTGACACTTAATTCGGAGATATTAAACGACCTGTTCCTATTTCGAAAATGTGCAAGTAGTTACCATGGTTACGGCTCGCAGCAGACGACGTGGTAGTTTTAAAAATGGCGGTCGTCTCTCCGCACAAATATTTTAATCCCCACTCCCAAGTAAAGCCCTTGACATCATCGCAAAAGCAGACGGTAGTTAATGTTTACAGCAAACTTCGTCGACAGCATCCAGACAATTGGGTAAGTGACGTGGCAAAGGATGCGGCAGACTGAACAAGCGTTTCATAAGATGCAGTCTTCCAAATTAAAAACGTATTTGCAACCAGCGCTGGTCATTTTACGTCGCCAGTCAGGCAGCATCGTAACTCCGTTGGTACTCAAACTCGGCTAAAAATTTACGATGACTGCACACTTTCGGCAAATAGACAAAAGATCCTCGCAGTTCCCAGGTAAAATGATAAGAGCTGCCGTAAACGATGACGGCGGTTTGCCAAATTTTGGGCGGAAGGCAATGGGCGTCATAAATTGTTTGTGTGATTTCAACGTGCACGAAAACAATACGATATAAACCGAATTGATAAACTTGCTTCACGTCATGGTCATACTATTTTCAATGTTGCGTTTGCTTCATTGTGAACCACATTGAAATGACATCGAGCCAGATCAAGAGATTTATTGATGCAAATGATCGAACATTCAGACTTAAAGAAGTCCATGAATTTACACCGAAAGCACTTGCTGTAGTGACAACGGAAGGGTGGGCCAAACTTGTAAAACACACTGAGAATGAAGAAAACAACTTGTGGAAAAGCGATGGGATGGCTGATATTATTGTGGAATGAATCGCCTGTGACGTAAACAGTTCAGATAAGAACTCAAGTTCCACAATGAAGACACAGACTGCTCAGAGTAGAACTTAAGATCTCTAAACATCAACTACTGTCTGCTTGAAAACAAAAGCTCTTTTCATAGCTAAAAACTGTCCTTTTCAGGACTACAAAATCTTACGAAAGAAACTTCTCTTCCCCGCCCCCCTTTCCTGGAGAATTAAAAATATGTTTTAACTCAATACTGAATAAATGCGCACTAAAATCACGTATCCTCTCCCTACTTTTGCTGCATCCTATGGTACCATAACGTTTGCAATATTTATAATGGCTTGACATGTAGCAAAAAGGTGTCACACAGGAAAGCCACTGAAAATAATTTGCAACATTTATATAGGCTTTACTGACTGTAAACTTTTAACAAATCCGTGTGACAATGCAGGAAAGACAAAATGAAACTAAGCTTTTAAATAACCATACGCCAAAATAAATAAATATTCTTAAAGGCGCTACCTTTCACGGAATACTATCCTTCATCATTCAGCTTTGTCATTTTACGTCGCCAGCCAAAGCATCCTAACTTGTATTCGTAATGCCGTTTATTTCCTGTTTTTTTTCCCCTCTGAAAGACTGTTTGATCACTCAATCAAATCTGAAAAACTCTTGCAAGGCTATTCACGAGTGTTGGTGATTGAAAAATAAAGAGAGGACAATAACATTTAAAAAAGTTATTTAAAAAATAAATTATCAGGTTTTTAAAATGAAAAATTAATTTCTATAGCATTTTGAATAGCATTTTGAATGGCACACACAATTAAAAGCCGTGAAGAATCGTAGCCTATGTTGATGTATATTTGGATAAATGAAAGTTCAAATCCACGACACCTCTTGCCTAATTTTAGTGATTTGCGAGCTTAAATCCAAAAATAGCGCAGAGATGGCAAGTGGAAATGTGAAATAAATCCTACAACGGGTTCAAAGTTATCGTGCATACAGACGACGAACACCAGCAAAGGATGAAAAGCTCCTTTACTCTGCTTTGGCCCGCACGTCAGTATATGTGAAAAAAGTTTAAAGGAGTTAAAGGCCAACGACAACGTCAGATAAAGAAAATATTTAGCAGTTTTAGAACAGCTGAGCGCGTAGGGATACGAACAAACGAAAATAGTTCGTAAAACGGCTCTAACTATTCCTCCAGTCAGAAGTTGAGTGCGGTTTTAGTATAGTTCAGTGCACCGATTATGCTCCAGTTTATAGTGACCTTCGGTTATAAAGTGCTCTTGAGAGCTTCTAATAACTCAAAATGGACATGTTTTGGATATTCTGAAGGGTGGGGCTCTATTCTTTCCATCAATCCTAATTAAACTTGTTTAGCTTAGATAGGGATCGTCCTACACCAGTTTAAAGGTGAAGTGGTAATGGCACAGCGGCGAAATCTTATGGTGATATTCGTTTTCAAAGTGCTCTTACCAGCTTTATAATAGCCCGAAATGGATATACTTAGGATTTTCTGAAACGTGTGGATCTATTCTTTCCATTAAACCTAACCAAAGCAGTTCAGCTTAGATAGGGACCGTTCTACACCCATTTAAAGGTGAAGAGGTAATGGCATAGTGGCGAAAGTGTATATTGTTTTTTAAGTTCAAAGTGCTCTTGCGAGCCCTCTAATAGCCCGAAATGGACATGTTTAGGATTTTCTTAAAGGTGGAGATCTATTCTTTCCATTAAACCTAACCAAAGTAGTTTAAAACTTAGATAGGGGCTGTTCTACACCTATTTAAAGGTCGAGTAGTAATGGCGTAGTGGCGAAAGTGTATGGTGATTTTCGTTTTCAAAATACTCTTGCAAGCTTTCTAATAGCCCGAAATGGACAAACTTATGATATTCTGACAGGTAGGGATCTGTTCTTTCCATTAATTCTAACAGAATTTGTTTTGCTAAGATAGGTTACGGTTTTAATTAGGCCTAATTAGTTTTTATAATGGAAACAATACAGCTAATTAATTATATGCATATTTTCATAAATATCTCACATTATTAAACGCATGAATAAAATATTATTCATGCTAGACCAAAATGGCTCCAGTGACGAATACACACAGGGGGCACTTTTCAAAGAAGACCGGAACAGTGTACATTACTTTGTAAATTGAACTAGCGTAATTACAGCTATTGTTAAGTTGAGGAGATAGCATTCCTAACTACGACATTATTTACGACATGATCAGTGAAGCATAGAATTTCCAGAAGAAATTTAAATTAGTTTAGATCGTCATCCATGAAGGATCATTCTCCTAAACGAGACAATTGCATTAATCAATTGCACGAAGGTGTGCAGGTGACATTTCATTAAGTCAGCGAGCTACTCAAGCGCACAATACAGAGAATCAGCTGATGCGCCTCGGAACTGACAATACAATGATTGACAAGCACAACGGTCTCTAATTTGCAATTAGGACCTGAACTGTCATACCATGCAATTTTCTAAAGGGCACTATAATAAATCAATAGATTGCTAAGCGATAACGCACTAGTATTTAAACGGACTTCAGCATTAGACATTTTAAGGTTTACACGTCGCTGCCATTCTCTGAGCCCTACTATTCACGGACGGAGCAATCCGTGCTGTGCGCCCGATGTAAAGAGCTGGGAGACGGGAAGCCGAGTGACCTAGCATCAGCTACGGCCGAGCTTGATGCTAGCTAAGTATCATTTCCGTAATTGTAACAACGATTGTTGTACTTGAACGGTAGTTAAAGCTATACGCTTAACCCTTTAAAGCCAACCATTATTTAACAATCCTTTATTTGGATTTACTCCAATTGCAATCGTAGTAAGAATGCCAATTGCCAACTGTTTGTTGACTTAACGTAATCAAACCGATCTTGAATCACGATTATTATAACTTGATTTAATTGACCATTGTGGGGTCAATATTGTGTACAACGGAGAGTCGATTAAAGTCCCAAGTTGTTGTTGAATTGTTCTTTATCATTACGCCTCCCTATTTCAGTGCCATATTTATGTGTTATATTGAGGTTGAATACAACTAACCCATCCTTACAATAATGGTTTATTTTGGGACAATTGCTTGCTAAAATAGATCATTACATGTCTTATTCCCGTTTAAAGGTGGAGCTGATTTAGTGTCGCGGCTAGTTTCAATATCATAATGCTCATATTTATATTTCTATGTAAGCTAGACAATTTCGGTTAGGATTGGTGGAAAGACTAGATCTCCACCTTTCAGAAAATCCTTAAGATCTCCATTTCTGGCTATTAGAGGGCTTGCAAGAGCATTTTGAACTTTAAAATCAACATGCACTTTCGCCACTACACCATTACCTCTTCACCTTTAAATGGCTGTAGGACGGTAGAACCTAAATTAAACAATTTCGGTTAGAGTTGATGGAAAGAATAGATATGCACCTTTCAGAAAATCTTCAGCATATTCTTTTCGGGCTATTACAGGGCTCGAAAATTACCACACGTTTCGCCACAAAGCCAGCACCTCTACAACTTTAGATAGGCGTAGGACGGTCCCTGTCTAAATTTATGATTGATTAAGGATTGATGAAAAGAATAGATCCCCACCTTTCTGAAAATTCTAAGTGTGTCCATTTCAGGCTATCAGAATGCTCTGACGCGCACGACTATACAACCAATTGAGCAAAGGAGCACTCGTGCAAATTAGGGTGGTAAATTTGAAATACGATTTTAGAATTCAATGGTTGTTTTTACCTAAAAGATGTATGTAACCTTTCCTGTCCAGAATTGTGTGCTGAACTTTTTGCTTCGTATAACGCTTGTGATTTGTTGACAGAGAGTTACAGTCAAAACACCGTTTTTGTTGGGGTAAATCATCCCCTCAGGGTGGTTTTAAAATTGCTATCATAGCTATTTTTTTCCTTGCTTCAATTTTCTATTATTTTATAGTATGTCAAAGGTTATTCAGTTGTTGAGCTAGTTCGAATAAACTAAAAACTGGGAACTAAGTTCCAAGATGGCGCCTGGATTGCATCCGCAAGAACATCCCGTCTTTGGAGGCCATTTTCTCGAAAACGATGAGAGATAGAAAAAAATGAATGCACCTTTTTGTATACAATTTAACTGGCTTCAATTTCCAATCACATTATAGTATACAAAATGTTGATGGATATCGAGTTATTTAGGAAAAACCGAAAATTGGGAACTAAAATCCAAAATGGTTGTAGTTGGATTCTATATATTTTAAACTATAACAGTAGGGGAAAGTCCATTTGATGGAACGGACGGAAGGACGGCCGGACGGATAAAAAGTAGGTCAAGGTCAACCCGGGTAAAGTCAATGGCCCCACAAGTAGGTGAAGGGCACCCCAAAAGTAGGTCAAAGGTCAAGGTCAATGACCCCAAAGTCAAGGTCAATGACCCCAAAAGTAGGTCAAGGTCAACCCGGGTCAAGATCAATAACCCCAAAAGTAGTACAAGGTCATGGATACCCAAAAAGTATGTCAAGGTCAATGACCCCAAAGGTCAAGGTCATAGGTCAATGACTTCAAAAAATGACGTCACTTCCGGTCATGTGACCCTACAAAAACCAGAAGTGACGTCATTTTCCAAGATGGCAACCCAACAAGACCGTAAGTGACGTCATTTTCCAAGATGGCAACCCCACAGAAACTGAAAGTGACGTCATTTTCCAAGATGGCGACCCCATGGAAACCGAAAGTGACGTCATTTGTCATTTTGTCATTTTTAACCAGAAGTGATGTCATTTTCCAAGATGGCGACCCCCACGTAAATCAGAAGTAACGTCATTTTCCAAGATGGCGACCCCTATGGAAACAGGAAGTTACGTCATTTTCAAAGATGGCGACCCCACAAAAACCGAAAGCAACTCGACCCACGATGACGTCACTTTTAATCTCCCTCCACCCGCACGACATCGTGTGAACGGAAGTGACGTCAATATCGAAACAAGATGAAGGGGATTCCCCAACTCTGATGTCACTTACCGTCACGCGGCATCTGATGACGTCACTTCAATTGGATGACATCACTTCTGGTCACGTGACCCAAAATAGCCGCCACCATCTTGGATGATGTAACTTCCAGTCATGTGACTCAAAATGGCCAATCACGGGACATCTGTCAAACCACGTAAATTCTACCAAGTTGTGCGTGAAATCTACATTCACCCCGTGGACTCGTCCTCTGCACCTCACGCCACCCCGAATCACCGGAAGTATCGTGTCTACCCAACCTCGTGAACGAGCTACGTCGCCCCGTCAGTGGGTATTCGGACCTTCTGGAGGTAATACGTATCATCATTACCCCAACCTCATCTGGGTGAACAAGCCACCATCGTACCAACCCACAACCCGATTGTTACAACAATAAACAAACGTAGAACGCGAGAGGAACATCTACAATGTTCCGCGTTTATGTTTGGGCATTTGCAGCACGTTCCTCATTCATGTTTGCTTGTTCCTGCACGTTCTTTCAAGATGAGGTGCAATAAACGCTTCTAGATCATGGCGGAAACATCTAAACATCTTTAATACATTTGTAAGACGTTCATCATTCCTATTATGAAAGTTCGCATTAGGTTCTGCGTTCGTGTTCAGATGGGTTCCCACGAGCTATGTCTTTAATATGCGGAATATATCCGAATTGAAACTACATATGACGAGAACCCTTCCTTTCGAACGTAAGAAAAAAAAAGAAGACCTCAGGTTAATAATGCAAGATAAAATATGGAGAATATATGTAAATGTGGTGACCTTAGAAAGAAACTGACAAAAAGTTTGCGGCTACGAAAAACGATAACCAATCTGATGGAGAATACCTTCAAGAATTGTTTAAACCCCTCATTGAACCGTCAAAAGGTTTCGCTAAATCCGTCGTGAATGGTGAAAAGGATATAGATGATAAGGAACCCGCGAATAAAAAATGGAAATACGAGGAGGAGAGTGATAATGATGACGACACGAATGATGTGAACGAACAAAGTGACGAGCACTCCTTGAGCGACCGTGTTACGAATGCTCACGATGGTTCTGAATCATCCAACATAAGTACTCCCACCAGCTCTCCATTATTCTATACACCTTCTAAGCCAGAAAGACGGGTTTCAGCTCATCGGAGCAAGTTTCAGTCATTGGAGGGGCTTTTCAAGGGACAAAAGATAACGATTACATGTTTGGATTACGATACAATGTGGATTTTGAAGATCTCACGATTGGGAATGAAACCGTGAAAATAATCGATAACGACATAGTGTTGGCAGGAAAGCAGTACCGTGGGGGGGGGGGGGAATCAGCTGTGGAGTGTGCTACCTCAAAAAGACACGCAATACGAAACGTACGAGCTCGATGTCTTGGCTGCATACGCATCTATTCTGAAAGACAGGAATGTCATATACCGCAACATCGATCCTAACTCGGGAATACCGAAATCAAACCGTGGATACAAGTACGTAAACATTATCAAGCCAATTTGGGAGGATATGAAGAAGAAAAAGTGGTTCGAGTCTCCGTAAAGAACCCGATGTAACAGATGAAGCAGAGACTGAAGAATACGGCGAGTCGGGGACTGATGAAGCTGAGTCAGAAGCTACGTCAGAAGATTATACCAAAACCAAACGAAATGGTGGACAGGTTGAGACTCTTGTGTGCATCATCATTGGAGGTGAAGATGATTATGAAGGGGAAATTACGGAAATTCTAGCAGAGTTGAAGGTGAGAGACACCTAAACACTGTTGAAGAGAGGTATATACGCCGAAACCTAACCCATTTGGGAATTTTGCACGGTTTATTGATTTTAACATGACGTTGTTTTGTTGGACATCAATATAAAAATAAAAACTAAATTTTTTTTACGCATTACTATGAACGAACACGTAGCAAACATTCAAACTTGAGAACTGGGTGGAGGATGAGAGCTCGTGTGATGGAGAAGATCTGTAGAGTGTTGCAACGATGATGAGGTGGTGCAAAATTATATTGAATTTACCCCAGAAGGTCCGAATACCCGTGGACAGGGCGACGTCGCGCGTTCACGAGGTTGGGTTGACACCACACTTCCAGTGATTCGGGGTGGCGTGAGGTACAGAGGACGAGTCCACGGGGTGAATGTAGATTTTACTCAAAATTTGGTAGAATTTACGTAGTTTGACAGATGTCACGTGATTGGCCACGTTGAGTCACGCGACCGGAAGTGATGTCATCCAATTGGAAGTGACGTCATCAGATGCCGCGTGATGGTAAGTGACGTCATCAGAGTTGGGGAATCCCCTTCATCTTGTTTTAATATTCAGTCACTACCAGTCACGCAACATTGTGTGGGTGGAGGGAGATCAGAAGTGATGTCATCGTGGGTCGTGTCGCTTTTGGTTTTCGTGGGGGTTGCCATCTTGGAAAATGACATCACTTCCTGTTTCCATGGGGTCGCCATCTTGGAAAATGACGTCACTTCCGGTTATCATGGGGGTAGCCATCTTGGAAAATGACGTCACTTCCGGTTTTCGTGGGGGGTCGCCATCTTGGAAAATGATGTCACTTTTGGTTTTTGTCGGGTCGCCATCTTGGAAAATGATGTCACTTCCTGTTTCCATGGGGCTGCCATCTTGAAAAATGACGTCACTTGCGGTTTTCGTGGGGTCACCATCTTGGAAAATGACATCACTTGCGATTTTCGTGGGGTCGCATCTTGGAAATGACGTCACTTTCGGTTTTGTAGGGGGTCACCACCTTGGAAAATGACGTCACTTCCGGTGTCCATGGGGGTCGCCATCTTGGAAAATGAAGTCACTTCTGGTTTTTGTGGGGTCACGTGACCGGAAGTGACGTCATTTTTTGAGGTATTGACCTTTGACCTTGACCTACTTTTGGGGTGACCATGATCTTGACCTGCTTTTGGGATCATTGACCTTGAACCAGGTTGACCTTGGCCTACTTTTTGGGTCTTGACTTTGGGGTCATTGACCTTAACCTTTTACCTACTTTTGGGGTGACCTTGACCTACTTTTGGGGTCATTGACATTGACCCGGGTTGACCTTGACCTATTTTTTGTCCGTCTGGCCGTTCGTTCCGTCAAATAGACTTTTGCCCTACTAAAGATCCTACGACCCTACTAAAGATCTTCTTTGAATAGATAAGAGTTGAGACACGTCTTTCAGCTTGCAGGCGTTTCTTTTATATTAAGGTTCAATTAAATTGTTATGTAAAATATTATATAATTACATTGTTTAAAAAAGGCATAATTTTGATTTAGGCAAACAAAAATTAGTATCCACAACTAATAAAACAGCTGTCTTTTTCGGCTTAATGTCTAGATATTTGCTTTATGTCTTACCTGGCAAACAACAAAGGTTAATTGGTGGTACATGTAATGAAACTTCTTAGTCAGTAAAGCACACCAATGATAGAGTGCACGTTTACACAAATTACGATTACCATTAGGAGACGAAACTAAATGAAACAAAAATGAAAACGTAATTATTGCTTAAATGAAACATTAAGTAACAAGTAGCTGTTGTCACACTCAAATTTATTTTCTGCTAGTTTCACAATACCACTGGGGTAAGTACACAAATACAGAATGGATTTCAGCATTACAGAAGGTTTGCCAAAACAAGTTTCATCAAATTGTAACCTTACATTAGTAACCAACTTTTTTAGTAGTTTTGTGATGGACGCTTTGTTAAAATTTTAAGAAAGGACAAACTACCTGCAAAAGAATAAAACTGCCTCATGCTTTAGCAATTATTGAAATTTATTGAAATTTGTGAAGACTTTTGAGGAAGTGCTTATGTAGGGAATAACAGAGCCTCGATGCATTTCGTTTTTTGCCTGCTGGTCAACAAATCAGCCATTCAGTCCACACCAGAAGAAAAACTCCCCATTAGAATGGGGGTATCATTTTCTTGGTATAGTTTGTATTTATGCTATGACTAGCGTTTTTGAGTGTTTATGGTTCTATGTATGTACAGCATTGTGATTCGTCTTGCTTCATTTCATGTGAAATTTCATCAGTGCTGTAGCCAGCAGGAGGGGCAGGGATTAGGTGGTGGTAAACACGTGCCCCACCAGACAAGGATGAAGAGAGCATATAAAAGAGAGAGTGTAATTTTTTTAATCTAAGATTTGGATTTCTTACCCCAAAATGCGTAAATATAAGCCCCAACACCGAGCAGTGTTCGAGAGATAGGGAGTCATGTCAACTTGGTTTTGTCACCATGCTGTACTTATTTTGCTGTTTCTGGCCATATGCGAGATTCCCACCAATTGAAAACCAAAATCGAATCGGATAACAATGGAAAAGTCCACAAATGCACATGCTCAAATGCTCTCTGAAATCCGTTCCATTTCAATATGTCACCGACTGCTGGTTAGCTTCTCTGATTAGTTTCAGTTCGGAATGCATTTCAGTTAACCTTATTGCCGTGTGCCACTAGGCGTGGGACACTAAGGTGACCCGAAAAGCTCGGTAAAAAGGAAAAAGAACTGGTGGTGACATAACAGAAAGACCCAACTTGCATACAATTATTTAGTTCTTGGTCTTTTGTTGGGGGAGGGGGGAGCAATTGCCTCGATTTGTTTGCCTACTCCATCCCCCTCCTCCACCTCCACCCCCCCGAACGCCACTGAAATAAAACATAACCTAACTAACATAGCCGAAATACATGCCTGTGAGCGTGAAAATCTCGGTAAAAAGAAAAAAAAGTTAATGGTGACATAATGAAAAGGCTCAAATTTCATGAACTACCCTTGGAATTTCATGAACTAATAAGCCGAGGCATTCTGGCCACAATATACTTTCTCCATCCTTTAAAAGCATATAAGTCTATGAGATGTTTTGTCCTAGCGATGTTTTGTCCTTGCGATGTTCTGTCCGCGATATTTTGTCCGGCGATGTTTCGTCCGCGATATTTTGTTTGGCGATGTTTAGTCCGATTACTGCGGTACACCTTTGTCTTCTCGTGGCAGAGTGATTACAGGTGGGAAATCTTCAGAAATGGGTAGAAACACTGTATTCAGTTATTCATTATTTGGCAATTTAAATGATTGATGCGGTGATTTTGTTGGTGTTTTATCAACAGAAATTGCTGGCATATGCATACATCGATGCCATAGTGGTCGACTCGCGTCAGCACTGCCCTATACAGACACGCCCCTTGCATAAAAAAATAATTGATTATCATGCCAGCTTCCAACAACAGGTGTTTTATGTTCAATATCTGTTATCCGCCTGCACAACTGCGTATTCGACTTCCTCCAAACTTCACCGGTTTTCAAAAGAATGCAATAATCATAGTTGATCGTTTTATCCACAATTGTAAGGACCGGAATTAGAACAGCCTTAACACAAGTTTTATGCATAGAAAGAAAGCTAAGCAGTACAGCTTGGGAAGCAAGTCAACGGCATGCGAACGCCATAAGCCAGGAACCAGATCATGAATGAAAAAGAATAATTAGCTAAACACTTCAGTTATTTTTAGTTTATAGTTTATAAAGCAGGATTCTAATCTTCAAACTTAATACAGTTATTAGTTTTAAAATCTATTTGAACTAATATTTAAATAACCAATGAAAATCAAGAATTATGAGTTCATTGAAGGTTAAGATGGATTAGCCAATCAAACGCGTCCAAGCACACATTAACTTTGACGTCACAGGGGAATCCCCCGAGGCGAGCGGGATAGACTACCGAATACACGGTAGGAAAACGGAAGAGAGTACTCCAGCCGCCAGCGATGATTTAAAGGTTTCTCCACGCAACACGTGAGATCGACAATTGACCAAGATGCGAGAATCAGAGACAAAGATGGGAAATTAGAGACGCGCAACCAGGGCAAAGCACGGTGAAACGTGACTCCCAAGCTGTGAGTATGAAAGGCAAAATATAATTTAGCAATAAATGAGCTTGAACCCAAATTAAAAAGGAAATGTGACCAACTTTAATTGAACCTAAATTTAAATAACATTAATTAATTTCGAAATTTTAAAAATTGATTAGATAGGTTCTTAGCTTACGTCACGTAGTTAAGATTAAGTGTGTTCTTGAAACAAATACACGTGTAATACATTTGTTACAAAATATCAAGAGTATTGAAGAGGATGGAATGTAATTAAATTGATCAAATCAAGCATTAATGAAATAGAAAAGATAAATTTTTTGGAATTGAAATGTATGATTTTTGGAATTGAAATGTTAATACTAACCAGACGATGTTGATTCAACACGCCAAGTGTTTCTTTTTGCTTGTATAATTACTTGCGATATTTTTAGTGTAAATAAATGTTAATGTTATGTTTTTTTTTAATAGAGTCACATCACTTTCAACACATGTACGTTCTGTTCACAATCTTCCAATATTATGCTTTAGATTATGAATTAAATGAATCGTAAGACCTAAGATTTAGGTGACCGTAAAGTGCGTCCTTTGGTTTTTTGGTTGGAGTTAAATTTTATTTATTCCGATTTAAAAACAATTTACCTGACACATTAAAGGCATTAGAATTACGATGTTTATTATGTTTAAGTGCTAGACCGCTCGAGCACGCAAAATCCAACTAAATACACAAAGGCCTCGCTTTTACAGAATTTTCGCCACAACCCAACACTGTTTGGCATTGTCGGTCATTGGTGAAATACACCGGGTCTTCAAGTATGAAAGTGAGTTCGCTTTTATGTAAAGTAGATTTTAATTGCCTCTCATGATTTAAGCTCGTTTTATTGGAAGTCGGCGGAACTATTAGTGACATTCTTGTTTTTACTTGACGTTTTTAGCAACATTTTGATGGCGATATTTGCGTAGTTGGATGCAGGATATTTCGAGCTTGCATAAGGACATTTACTTACGTTTCCTCTAATGATAAACCTTGTGCGATACTTTCTTTCATATTGCATTTTGAACTAGGTAGTAAATTTTCCTGTGGCCCTGTTCCAGACTGGCTCAAAATGTATACTAGTTACATCGCACATTCTTTTAGAAAATTCTCGAATTATTGACTAACCAACTGTGGCCTGTTATCGCTTACTAACGTTTTGCAAAACCCTAAGGTTGCAAATAAATCCCTTAGGATATGAATAACTGCACAGCTAGTTGTAATTCATTACATACACAAACGGAAATTTGGAATGTGCGTCTAAAACTACAAGAAACATTTTGATATGGAACAGGCCAAAAAAGTCAATTTAAATGCTTGACCAAATTGACGCTGGTTTTTCCCAGAGTTCTTTTTTTTCCTAGAAATGTCAGTATCTCTGTTTTTCTGGCAGGGCTCACATTTTTATTTTGACCTCACTTTTATTTTGACAATACTGCAGTGCCCAATATCTAGCCTGTGGTCACAATTTTTCTGGGATAATATAACGGTACCCCCAAAAATATCATATCCATCAAGAGACAGCTCATGCTTTCTAACAAAATAGGGTTTCAAATCTTCGTTTTCAATTTTCTCTGGCCAACCATTATTAGTGTATCGATTGGCCATTGCTAACAGCCTATCTTTAATGTGTGTTTCTGTAGTTGGTCAACCAAACATGGAAGCGATTCTATTCAACATAGGCAAGTTAGCGTCATAATGTGCAAGAACTTTGGAATCCAAAAAGCTGCCTTAGCATTTTTAATGGCCTATGGACATTCTTTACTAAAAGTCAAAGTGGTTTTTGTAGACAGTAGTTTGTTAAGAGCTGCAGTGTTGAGACTGAATAAAGGGTCTCTCTCAACAAGTGTTGCAGCATCAACATCAATGAACAACTGGTGCTCACTATTAGTTCTACAACAATCCAATCAAAAGCAAACAATGAAGATACCACAATGCATGAAGGACTCTGCATGCATTATTCCGAGTGCATCATGTTGTTCTGGTCGTTTAGTTTGTAAACAACAAATGCGAAATTGAAAGTAAACAAACGAAACTGAAAGTTATCAAGCAAGAAACATTACTGCAAAAAACGACCAGAGCATGTTTGTTACCTATCCATTAAACTTTTACTTCAAAACAAGAACACAAGCAAAGACTTGAAACCATATATAATTTTCCAGTAAACT
Organism: Lithobius niger; assembly: GCA_023313725.1. Classification (NCBI taxonomy): domain Eukaryota; kingdom Metazoa; phylum Arthropoda; class Chilopoda; order Lithobiomorpha; family Lithobiidae; genus Lithobius; species Lithobius niger. The sequence continues at coordinate 117,113 of JAHWFP010049339.1, read as the reverse complement.
AGAAGTAAAACAGAAAACTCTTCTCCTTTGATTAGTGTTAAAACAAACGACCTTGGACATTAAAAAATTAAGTCTTTTCAGATATTTTTGTCCATAAAAGCACAAACAAACTTGTCTGTATTTCAATTCATGATATTTTTTACAAACCATGTTATTTTATTATATCTTGTTACTAATATTTTCCTACAGACCACCTTTAGTAAGTTTTGTGTTTCCTCGCTGATGTGTTGTTGATATGTTTTGTGTTCCTGTTTCCTGGGTGAGAGAATACTTTTTGGGCCATTCCTTCTTAAGATTGACAGTAGCAAAATTCAGATGCCAGAAACCCCACAAACTTAAATGAAAGCAAAAACATTACTTTCAATCCCTCACAGGAAGATAGAAAAAAACTGCTCCAGTCAAGCAGGGGAAAGTCATCCTCACCACTTCAGTTTAGAGGGCAAATGTTCAATTTTAATGTAACTCACTTTCCCTTCAACAACTTTCTCTTTCTATTCCCTAGTTCACAAACCTAATTTTAGCATTGGACTTCCCTAGATTCTGACCACTTCATGACATAAATAAGGAAAATAATTACCCCCATATTCCCATTTCTTGCTTTTTACTCAATATCCTTGGACAATAGGAAATCCCATTACAAGGACAGGAAGTCACAGCCAGGTTTCCTGTTTAACTCATCAATTTTCCATTAACCTGATTGTTCTAGGGAAACCAGTGCTAAAACCACCCACAGCATTACAATTCCTTGTGGCACCTTTTACTTTGAGAAGTGTATACTAACTATTTTGATCACCAACCTATTAAATGCCCTCCCTTACCTTGTTTCCTGTTTACATATACCCACCAGGAAATAAACTTGAGTAAACTTACAAAAATGTATTAAAATAAGTAAAGCACTTACCTTGAGCTATTCTGGTACTAAAGGGGGCTTTTCACTATATAAAGAAGGGCTTGGCACACTACAAGCAGACTTCAGCGGGCAGACTTCAGGGAGCAGACCCTCCACTGGAACACCAAACCCAGTTGGGTCTCAGGCTCTCAGGCTTGAGAGTTCTTAAGTTATATTTTGGTCTATAGTCAAGCAGTTTAAAATTGGTTACAAGTTTTGGTCCATGCGGTTGACAGTAACCTTAGTTTGGACAACTGCAGTCTGGAGGTGTCCTGTTGTGTGCCGAACCACGCCCTACCGTGACAACATCACAAGAGGGTGCAAGGTAGGCCTGATTTATTGAGTACTCCCATGGTTCACAATAAGGTGTAAGCCATTCATGTTTTTGGTTACTCAGTTAAGTTTGCTGATTCTGGTTTAAATTAGAAAGGTACTGAATATTAACGGGATTAGATATTCATTAATTACGCATAAAATAATTGTGTGCTCATTAAAATCTTATTACCTGTAAGTTTATAAATCTTGCTGCTTAATGATTTAAGGTCTTAACTTCTTGCCATTTTAAGATTTAAGAGCCTTGATCTTGATATTTGAAGAATTAAGACATGGATAATTAAAGGAACTGTTAACCTAACTTAATTGGTTCAATTGAGCTGTTAATCTGAATCATTGATAACTGAGTTTAAGCATAGAAACCTCGTGTTACTTAAACATCTTAAGAGTTGCTACATGACCATGAAATGCTAACAAAGCTAAATGTACAAACAAAAATGTATGAGTTAAAGTGTCATAAATAAATTAATATTTTTGTATCTGTTGTAATCTTCTTTTTTCTTGAGTAATCTTTGAATCAGAACTACGCGCTTGGGGAGTCCCATTGAAGGTGAGTCCCATTGAAGGGGAGTACATTATTAAGAGTAGAACTGGCCATTGGCAGTACAAGTTAGAGTGTTGGGATTAAAAAAACAAAAAAATTTTGTTATCAAAGGACTTTGGGTAGCCTAACGATAGCTGGCGCTGCGACTACTTAAGCCACTCAAAACAGCAGCCTTCCTCATCACCAAGTGAAGTGGCCTGCGTGTGGTCCGATCAATAATGACAGTCACAGTGATGGTGTAAGTAATGGGCAGTGTCCACTGGAGGACGTGCAAACTTTATATAGATGTTAGTGGTGCATACAAGCACACCAGGGAACAGTGCATAATTGGTATTATAGTAAATGATTACAAACTGCATCACATACGCTAAATAATAGTTCTGAGCTTGAATTAAGACTTTAAATTGTAAGCGTAAACAAAATCCAACATAATACAGTGCTGCCTAAGCACAGTGAAGGCCAGCCGTTACATGTTCAGTTAGATGATTATCCATCGTACAATTATTCCATTATCCATTTTAAATTTTTTATTTAGACAATTGACCCATTAGATGATTTTCCAAATTTTTATTTAGATAAAATTTAGATAAGTATGCCATTAGACAATTTTCCAGTTAGACGTTCGTTCGATGCCCCAACATAATAACCAGTAACTAACAAGTAAAATCATTCATACACTATTCATAGACATCTATACACTGATAATTACTAACTTTTCTCCAGATTAGCACTTGAGTCTAGGCTAGCTGATGAAAGTGACGACTTGGGTGATACACGAGTGGACGGTGGAGAAATTGAAGGACTTGCTGGTAATGTAGCAGGAGTTCCAGAAGGAGAACGTTCACTAACCCCAAATTTTGATCGCTTGGGCTTAGATTTAGGCACAGTTTGCTTTGCAGCTCTAATGAAAGAAAAGAAAAAAACTAGATATCTTTACTGTTGTTACCCAAGTAGTAAAATCTGTGGATGGCTACACAAACACTTCACTGAAAAAAGCGTTTGTATAATTCCTAATGGTAAAGTGATTACTATGATAAAATAATAATAATAATAATATTGCTTTTGTGGATAGAATCTGTCAATTTGAAACCTAGGTCTGCAGTTTGGTATTGTAAATCAAGCCCTCAATATTAGAAATAAAATCGAAGAAACACACAATTCAGAGGTTCCTTGAAGCAAACCAAAAGTTTATCTATAAATTTTACCTCAGTTCCAATTTATTCTACAAAATATGCAGACGGGCAACAACACAGAACTTTTTACAGCGTTATCACTACATTTGCCACGTCTTCCCGCTTCCCTCTCTCCCACAAAACTAAAATTGAAAAATACAACCAAATGTGGCCAAAGGGATCCGAATTTAAATTATTTCTTACACAGACCTACAGTCAGGAACCTTTAAAGGTGGATATGTAACTTACCTGGGCTTCTTTGCAAAACACCAACATTTATTTTATCATAGGTTACAAAAAATGCATAATATTTCCAAAGATGTATAAATTTTCTCAATCTGAAATTCTATTCGGTATTTTAAATGCCATATAAAATGGTCACTTACATGTTTTAGTCACATCATGGTGCTAAACAAAAAAAAAATGATTCCTCACACGTACTGCCTCAGTCCTCAGTTAACTTACAGTTGCATTAAAATTTTTCCTTCGTAATCAGCAATGACTGTTTTGAAGTATTAATACCAATACTACGCTTTAAATACTAAGCACAGAACTAAGTTTTTCAAGATTATAATTACTTGGCTGAGCGAGAGATTCTGTTAGTTTACAATGAAACGAACACTACAAGCTAATAACGAAGCAAGCAAACAAATCCAATATCGACCTTTATACCGCATCTGGATAGATCTTCCACGAAGCATGAGATTTGCTATAGAAATCATAAAAGAAGTGTAATTTTTTTACTATTTCATATTATTTCATGTATTATTTTTTCTCTTGTGAAATTTTAACCAAATCAGAATAAAACTGCAAAAATTATCGTTTCTTAAACAGACAAACCACAGACATACAAAATCCAAATTCAATCGAGAACTCGACCTCACTCTCTTAATACCTTAAAAAATGTCATAAATAAAAAAAAAATATAGCTATTTTATTTTTATAAACTGTATCGTGCATTTTTTTTATATTTACTTTTGTCCCCGAAGCCCCTTACCAATATGAACATGAGAGTCGGAAACCGCAGGTTTTGGCGATAAAAATCTGTAGTGGTGGTAGCATTGAAGTTGGGAGTGGTGCGTGAAGCATGCACACCTCCATCTTCGCCTGGCAAAGAAATTCTGGTTGGAGTGATTCTTGGGGAGTCAATAATGGTGGGAAATCTTCAGCAGAAATAGCAGGCAATGGGGTATTTGGTTATTCGGTTATTTGGTTACACGACGTGAACTTTTATTCGTACTCAATGAGCTATGAGGTGATTTCGTAGGAGTCTTCTTTGTTGGGGTTTGGGGCTGTGGTTTGGCAATAAATAACTCATTCATCTTCTAGGAGGACAGCTCACGCCTGGACTACTCTGTTCGGATAAGCCCCCTTTTGACGAAAAGGGAGGATATACTCGTGCCATTCCTCCACGACAGATGTATCAAATAATTCATATTCCGGCTCGTCAGACATTCTATAATGCAGCTGCATGTTGGATTTCTGCCAAAACATTGCCATTTTTCAAAATCACGCGATATTCAAGATTGCTCGTTTAGCCGGATACCAATGTTGTTTTGCGTTAGGTCGACAGTCATCAGTACAATACACAAGGTCTCCAATTTCGAACGCAAGCTCCAACTTATGTAAAGTAGGCTTTAGTTGCCTCTGTTGATTTAAACTTGTTTTATCAGCAGGTTGAAAGAATCATAAGTGATATTCTCGCACAAATTTGTTTTTTTTAGGAAGGCCTTTGATGGTGATATTTTCGTGGTGCAACCAGAAATATTTTGAGCTTGTGTGAGAAAATTAATTAATGCTTTATCTAAAGATAAACCTTGCGACATTCTGGCTGTCATGCTACATTTCAAGATTTTTTCTAGGTTTTCTGAACGAATGCTTGTTACATGTCTAATTTCACATTCTTTTAGGAAATTTTCAATTTCGGAATAAACCAGCTGTGGTCCATTATAGCAAAACCAATAGGTTGCAAATAAATTCCATAGGATTCTGATACTTTTTAACCAGAGTTTCTAGTGCATTATCTAGTTGAGGCAACCATACATGAGAGCGAGCAAGTGCCTTTATTGTAATAGTGCCAGTGCTGGAGCAAGTCGTTTGAGCTCCTGGGCCAGTATCTCATTAAGTGCATGCTTTATCGCTATTATACATCATATTGCAACCTCACCTTCCCTTTCCCACATGCCTCTCCGAAATCTTCCCCGAAAATGAACTCATCACGGTAACACAGAGATATTGTCAACACACTGAAAACACACGAATCTGACATGAAGCGGTGAGGTAGGTAGGCATGAGACAACAATATTTGTGTACATTTGAAGTATTACATTTGTGTTTAGTTTATGATAAAGGTGCCCTCTGACTGGCAAGAAACTAACAAGAATGTGAATTTGGCAACAAATATTTAATCTTCGGCCCGGAATTTTTTATTTTTAAATTTAATTTGATTAAAGAAAGTATGAAGCACAAGTGCTTATATGTACTTACAATAGCAACATTTTTAAATAATAATAATAATTATTTTGCCTAACACAACACTAAGCTTATAATAAAAGCTTATAACCCGTAAGCTTTTGGGACTTGTTCACAATAAAAATGTTAAAACATTAAAAAATGTGGAAGCTGCCACAAATTATGGTCTTCATACAGCATCCATATTGGATGATTTTCCAACATGGCGGCTGTGTGAAGTCCACAAATTGTGGCAGCTTCCACTTTTTTTAGTGTTTTAAGATTTTTATAGTGAACAACTCCCAAATACCAGGCCGAAATTTACATATTTGTTGCCAAATTCATGTTCATGACAGTTTCCTTGCCAGTCAGAGGATATCATAATCTACTGCTGCAACTCGCACATAAATTTTTCAAAACTAATTGTATTTAGGTTAGGCTTCACCCAAAGAGCATTTATTATCGGTCAACTTTCTTTCAATTAGTTTTCGGAGGGTGGACAGCAATTTCTGCACCCTTTCCCCTTTCAGCGTGTAGGGCGGCCGCTTCCTTTTGGCACCTTGGGCGGTGCCCCCTTCGCCTCCTCTTGCTCCGGCACTGCACAGTGCCCTAGGTGAAGCTCTGCTAATGTGAGGATGAGCGTGCCCAGGGCTGTTCACCTTGCAAGCCGAGCACCAATACTTGACTTGTGGCAGTTGGTACAGAGATGAGGAACACAAAGCATGCACCACAGGGTGCTCAGAATAGCAATGAACCAATGTTTGGCCTTCAGTCGGAATTGGAATGAGTTATTTGTGGCAACCATGAAACGGACAGAACACGCATTGTCATATATTTGGCGTCCAACCTTTTAAAAGAACCAGATGGAATTATCCGGCCCTGAAAAGGAGGATTTTTGTCATTTTCAACAACTTTTCCGCAGAAAAAAACTGTAAGTAAGAAGCCATAAGCGTACCCTCACGCTAGGACTTGCGGTCCTAGGAATGATTAAACGGTGCCCCCCCCCTCCCCCCCCAAAAAAATAGCGTTACCGTCAAGAGATAATTTATGCCTTCTATTAAAATAAGGCTTCGAATCCTCGTTTTTGATTTTGCCCGGCCAACCATTGTTAGTGTATCGATCGAAGTTGGTCAGACTAAATTGGAAGTGATTCAATGGTTTACAGATTCATGACGTACCAACCAGGAGATCGATTGTAAGGAGGTTTACATGGCATCATCATTCTTGATAGAAATTCTGCCGTAAGGTTATCTCGGCCAAGAATTTGTTGTAGTTCACTCATACCCATTCTCAAATATGGCTGAACCCTGAATGTGAGCTGCTGCCACCGCCGCAATGGAGACTTTGCTTACAAACACCTGCAGCACAACCTTCTGGTCAGTGTACAGTACAAATCTACTTCCAAACTTGGTGGGAACATTTTGCCCCAAACACTATACAAAGTACTTCCCTATCAAAGTGAGCATAGGAATGTTCAGCCTTACTCAGTGACCGGAAATCAAAAGCTATACGCTTATCCTCTCCATGTGGCATTGTACGCAAAATGCTTACTCCATTGCCAACTGGACTTGCGTCGCACACTAGTTTAATAGGCAAATTAGAATCCAAAAAAGCTGCCTTTGCATTTTGGATAGCATCTGATCGTTATTTGCTCTAATTCCAAACTGTTTTTGGAGATAAAAGTTTGTTTAATGGATCCAGTATGGATGCCACACGTGGAACAAATTTACCATACTGATTCATGAAGCCTAAATAAGACTAATTGTCAGGGCCGTCATTTAACACCATTTAAGTGATAACAATAAGTTTGCATAATTACTAATGCGTAATTAAGATTGATGATAAATCTAAATAACTACTGTGGCTATCATAAGCATTATTACTGATTTTTATATGCAAGTTTAGTTGTTTGCCTTCGAACATCGTAACAATACGAGCAAGAGCTTGCAAATATAAAGGTTATGGAAAAGAGCAATTTCAAGCAATATTTCTAACTGAATAATGAAAACATAATCTGGATTGCGAGACCTGTTCAGGGAAAACTTATTGATAATTTTGGTAGAGAAATATGAATATTTCAAACAGTTTCATCAATTACTCTTTTTCTTTATTTTTAGTGAGATAGAGAGCGTGCTGAAAAAGACGCAGGCTGAATGGTACAAACAGCGTGTGGAAAACAAAAGAACAGACAGACAGGCAGTAGTGACGTAGGCTGGTCAAGATTACAACGAGAGGATGTGTGAAGCTAGGTCTCTTCTTGCCACAACTATGTGCCAAACGATGTGCTATGTTGAAAACAGGTGACCAGGTATTTACAACATCTTAAATATTTATTCAATGATAAAACAAAATGTAAACAAATTAACGATAATTGTATACTGGGGTGCAAGCCCATGAATCCTCCATCCACATCCCTTTTCTTTCCATATTTATCAACTTCATATACTTAAAAGCTTGTTTGCACGTCCTATATTCCATGATGGTACAATTCTTCAACACTCTTGCTAAACTTTATTGACAAGACATTAAATTTATGCACCCCTGCTACTTAATCAAAAAAATCGTATCAAGTAATTAAAAAAATTAGTTTCTACTCATGAAATCAATTTAAGATAAGAAGGTCACTCTGTTTTGAGTAAATTCCTTTGGTTTAACTCAGCTAATTAATTTCTAATTCTTATCTTGTGTTCTCACGATTCAACATTGCCTTTTTTCATATACTCACAATCTGTCGTTTTTTTAAAAAATAGAACATGTGAAATTTTTGTGGTTCCTTTTTCGGCCCGCTCTCCCAGCGTCTGGTCAGGCTAACGTCAAAAGACACAGCTTAAGTAGACAGATTGTGAGTATATGAAAGAAGGTAATGTTGAATCGTGAGAACACAAAATAAGAATTAGAAATTAATAAGCTGAGTTAAACCAAAGGAATTTACTGAAAACAGAGTGACTGTCTTATCTTAAATTGATTTCATGAGTAGAAACTAATTTTTTTAAATTATTTATATACGATTTTTTGATTAAATAGCAGGGGTGCATAATTTAATGTTTTGTCAATAAAGTTTAGCAAGAGTGTTGAAGAATTGTACCATATTGAAGACGGACAATATCAGGGCTTGCAAACAAGCTTTTAAGTATATGAAGTTGATAAATATGGAAAGAAAAGGGATGTGGATGGAGGATTCATGGGCTTGCACCCCAGTATACAATTATCGTTAATTTATTTACATTTTGTTTAAGATGTTGTAAATACCTGGTCACCTGTTTTCAACATAGCACATCGTTTGACACATAGTTCTTACTATATGTGAAATATTACGAATGCATGAGATTTTTTTTTAAACTGATTAGTCTGGGTTGTCACTTGTGTAACTATGATTATAGTAAGAAACAAATTGGGAAAGAAAGCTAGTGTAAATTAAGCTTATTAAATGACTACAGGTCAAGCACATGTAAGAACAGAGGCTGTAGGCCGCTCATTACGCGGCAGGCTTTGATAAAGCGTATGGTCATCAGTATCCCAACTACTCTATAACATTACTAGCCAATAAGCTTATTTAGTCTATTTAGTCTATTTAGCACTTCACTCAAACCAGTGTTCCACTTCAGGCTTCAATGCATTTCACTCGATTAGGATGGCTTTTAGTAGGTCGCATTATTATTTGTCGTGTTCCGTAAATACTTTTCAACTATAGCCTAGATTGGTCGCCATTCCTACTGCAAACGTGTTTAGTACGATGTGCAATGTGCAGACAGGCCCACTACAAACACTTTTATGCCCTTTTAAGCTAGTGTATCAATTAGTGGCGGTTATATCTCTTATTTTGCTTACTTTCTGCCACTAAACTAGTTTTTTATTCTTTTTAACGAACACGCAAAGTGGAACCTTGTACTGCCAAAAGGAAGATGACAACTCATTAGCAAGTGGTGTCTTCATTGTGTTTCGTTGTTATTGCATTAAGTTTTTATTTAAACACAATCATCTCCCACTTTAAAGGGTGTTTACAATGGTTGTCAGTGGTTATAAATAGCTTCCCTACACCTTGCGTACCATTACAGAAACCAGGGTTTTAATAATTACGACAAATCGAGGCCGTGTAATTTTACAACAAACAGCTGAAAATGCAGTCTACCTATATAAAATATATGCTGACTGAATGAAGTGCAGTGCAACCTGATGAGGAACTCGTAGTTATACTGCTGCTTATTCAACAACTTTTCTATGCTTTGTAAATTTTCTATGAACCTCTTTATTTTTTTAATATTTGAAGATCATACGCTGAATAAGCTTCTACTATATTTATGTAAACTGTATCAGTTACGCTTCTTTTCACTATTCATTAATATTTTTTAATATTTCTTCCTAAACTCTCCTGTAATACCCAGACAGGTTTGAAGAGTAATGAATGGTTGAAACAATGGCAGATGACGTGCAGTGCAGCAACTAACAGATGATCGTCAAACTGGGCGTATTGTTACACGTTCTAGGGTATTTCGAACAACTTTTGTTCGTAGTTTTGTTGGTTCGCCTGTTGTTTGCTTTGTGATGCCTCTAACATCCGAAAATGACTAAAGACGGAAAGCCGAAGGCTCAACAAGAGTTAAATAAATACAGATGCACACCTATTTATGTTACCTTTTGGACTTATATGTCAGACTGCCTGAGTGGGGAAATGGAACCTACTACCTTTGAAACCAAAGGCCGAGTTTCTACCGCTGAGCCTTACTGACACGACCAAAAGTGTATGTTTATATGTATGTATGCACGTGTTAAATGCTATCTAACCTAACCTGAATTTGTGTTATTCCTCTTAATGATTTCTGCACACTGCTCTACAATAATAAATGCTCTTTCGAAAAGAATACTGCAGTCACATTAAAATCGCGTTCAATAGGCCTTGGTCGTTGTTAATACCTATATTTTAAACTATAAAAATTGAAATCGGTTTATTGATTCGATATCTAGATGAGAGCAAAAATGTCGAGCCCATTTGCCTTTCCGTCACAAGTATTGTAGCTATAGAACATGAAAGTCGGTTCATTGGTTCGATCTCCAGGTGAAGGCAACGAGTCCTAACAACAACAACAACAAAAATTGGCCATACCGTGCACGCAGAACGGTTTGATTGTTGTTATTAAAATTTTTAACGCAGTGAAATAGTTACGACATGACCCCAAACTTTATCTTATTGGTCTGTGTCAATTCTGGGCGAAATTATAGGATTTCAAAGTTTGACGTTTAACATGGAAATTCATACTGAGGCTTACAGGCAGTCCTTGATATGAAGAAATACTCTAAAAAGCAAACATGTTTAAAAATACCAGTTAGAATTCAGGAGAGCTCACGGTTATTTATAATGTAAAACAAACAAATTTACATAACTATGCAGATATAATGTAACTATTACAATTTACTGTGGAATACCAAGCCTGTTTTGCAGTAAATTGACATTTTACGTAGACTACTGGCTGTCCTAGAATGCCTTTTAAAGACGAGCATCACAGAGAGGGAGTAGAGAGGGCGTCCAACAGCAGACCTTTCTGCCCAGGGCAGTGGATAGCCAAGAAACAAGTCCCCCTTTCAAAATAAAAAAGACTGAAGCGGGGCGCAAAAAAGATTTTTCAAGTTCAATTTATTTTTGCTTTTTAAAAAATTGTTTTCGTTTTAATTTAAGAGTTGGACTGCATTCTTTCATCGTAATTGGGTGTAAAAATAGTGATTGGGGATTAAACAGTGATGGGGCGTAAAATTGTGGTGGAGCATAATTGCGGTTGGAGGGGGTGGTAAAATTGCAGTGGGAGCATTAATTGCGGTGGGGAGTAATTATAGAGGGGGGAGCATAAAATTGCCATTTTGCTCCCCCCCCCCACCGAATAATAATTCCTAACTGCAGCTCTGTTTCCGCCACTGTCTTCGACACCAACTGTATTAAGAAAAATTGTCCCACATCCAATTTGTTTTTTCAGTGCTTTAACATATTGATTCGCCTTTTCCGCCGGTAAAAATTTCTCGCCGAGACGATTAAAATGGTGTGAAAATCGGCCAAACATTTGCGAAACTGCTGAAATTTTGGCAAATATGACAAGAGCGGCCTTTTTTGGCTACATCCTCCTCATATCGTCACGTGTCGTGCCGATTCTGAAACGGGGGGGGGGGGGGGGGGAGGCTGGGAAGGGGAAAATAAAAAAAGTAGCTGGTTTTCAATGCAGACGAGAATCTGTTTCCGGTTTCTAAACAGAGGGCATCCAGTTCCCTTAAATAATCTGTCAATCTTAACAATTTCAGTCTTATATGTTAATTAATTATTTAGCATTTGATGAAAACGTGAAGTAAGCCCGTGGCCGAGGGCATATGCACTTTGGAGCACTTGAGGCATGAGCGCGCTCGTTTTCAACCGCAGATGCCTAAAATTGTGTTAATTGTTGAAATTTAATAAACCTTAAGTGCTTCCGTAGAATTTGCCAACAATGATGGCATCGTCCAACGTGATTACTGTTTGTGCAGCATATTGTTGGAGAGATGAAATGTACAAAACCTTTGAGCCACGACTGTACATAGCTTTTGTGGACTTTAAAGCAGTGCTGCACCCAGTCTCCAGTTACGATGGAAACGATACATACACCAGAGTTAACCACATTCACCAAGCTTGCAGTTTTGCCTATGTGATTGTTGACTACTTAGGTGGGAGTATTTTCTAAAAAGTTATACAGAGGAGTAGACTGCGTGCAAGTTTTTTTCGAATCTATATTAGAGGAGCAGAAAAAGATCGTGGCTTACGTGGATTCCCACAAGCAACGAATGAAACATTTAACCAAGGAACAGGGGTTGCTGTACAAAAATGCTGCGGTGTGCCATATCTGCAAACAAGGAGCATTTACTCCACCACAAGAAAAGTTTAACGGATTTACGAAAGTACGAGACCACGACCACATCACCGGTGAATTTAGAGGAGCCGCGCACAGCAAGTGTAACTTTTCTTACACTTTGAACAAAAACATAGTGGTTGTTATGCATAATTTTGAAAAATACGACAGTCATTTCGTCGTGAAGGCTTTGAATTCGTTTAAAGATTTGAAGGCTCTGCATAATGTCAGGATCATCGCTAAGAACAAGGAAAAAATCAGCAGCATGAAATTAGGCAGTTTTACTTTCATAGATAGTCTAGCGTTTATGACGGCATCGTTGGAAACTCTAGCTTCGAACTTGAAGTGCTTCGACATCATGGACAAGCTTTTCGAAGGTGAATCGATGGAGCTTGTACGAGGTCTTAGGCAAAAAGGTGTGTTTCCGTATGAATACCTGACAAATGTGGAAGTGTTTGAGGAGAAGTGTTTACCTCCCATGTCGGCATTTGCCTCGTTGTTGAAAGAAGCGATCTGCTCCGAATCTTATCAACACGCGATGAAGATTTGGGATTTAGGCAAATGCAAAACGTTTGGAGATTACCATGACCTGTATTTGTGGACGGACGTCGGGCTTTTAGCCGATGTCTTTGAAAACTTTAGAGCGACTAGTTTGGCTGTTACGGATTGGACCCCTCCCATTACATTTCTACACCCTCGCTATCTTGGGACGCGGCGCTCAAGAGGACGGGAGTGTCTTTGTATCTCTTCACTAACATTGACATGCATCTTATGGTGGAAAAGAGTATAAGAGGTGGTGTCTTGTTTATAGCTAGAAGAAACGCTCAACAACCCGTGTATACCATCTACCTTCGACCCTGATAAAAAGAATTCTTACATCATATTTTTGGACTTCAACAACTTGTACGGTTGCGTAATGTGCGAGTATCTACCGACTGGAGAGTACGAATGGGTGCCGGAAGACCAGCTCGAGGATATAAATCTCGATAATTATGGAGATCAGAGTGATACGGGGCTGATATTAGAAGTTGACTCGGAATACGCCGAGATGCATCATGCATCGCACAATGATTTCCCGTTAGCCCCGGAGCACATGAAAATCACAAAGTCCACACTTTCTCCTTTCAACCGTCGGGCAATCGAGGACTTGCGGTTAACGTACAGCAAAGGCCTAAAGTTAACAACTAACCTTCGCTCAAAGACAAACTACGTGGTGCACTATAGGAATTTGAAATATTACATTTCTCTCGGCATGATTCTCAAGGAAAGACACAGAGCGATCAGCTTTAAGCAAGCCCCCTGGCTGAAACCTTACATAGAGTTTAATAACGAGAAACGGCAAGCAGCTAGTAATGATTTTGACAAAAATCTCTACAAACTGCAAAATAATTCGATTTTCGGTAAGACGATAGAGAACAAGCGCAAGAAAAACAACGTCTTGATAGCAACGAAGAAAGAGAACGCTATCAAGTACGCGTCTCACCCCCACACCACGAGTTTCACATCTCTAAGCTAGGATTTGGTAATATTTACAAAGACTCCCGCAAATATCATCTTGAACAAGCCCATCATGGTTGGGTGTAGCGTCTTGGAATTATCAAAGTTATTAGTCTACCGGTTTCACTACGACCGCATGATGAAAAAGTACGGACCAGAGAGATATAAACTCCTAGTCACAGACACGAATAGTTTATGTTATTCGATAGAAACGGATGATATTTACAAATATATGGAAGAAGATGCGTCGTTGTTCGACACATCCGACTACCCAAAAGATCATTTCTTACACTCCAACATCAACAAAAAAGTATTGGGGAAGATGAAAGACGAGAGCGCGGGGTGTCCAATTTCCGAGTTTGTAGGGTTCGAAGCTCTACAGCGTTTTACAATCGGATGTGAAGAACAAAATGGCTTGCAAAGGCATTAAGAAAACAGCACAAGTGGTACATGAAACGTACAAGAATGTGCTGTTTAATAATAGCGTCGAGAGAACTTTGGGGGCTTACATTCGTTCGGAGGCGTACGAACTAAAAACAATCACCATCAACAAGTTGGCTTTCAGTCCCTACGACGACAAGAGATGGGTCTGCGACGATGCAGTCAGTACTCTAGTCAGTACTCTTTATGGGCACGTGAATTCAGCTTAAACTATCTAAATTACCTGTCCAACTGTTGTACTTGGAGTCATAGCCCTTCCATTTAACGAAATAAAGCATTTTTCCATCTTTTCCTCTCTTTTTACGTAATACTTGCTCCACTAGAAATAAATCTGTAACTTGGGTTTTTTGAATTTCCTGTTCGTACAAACCTCCGAGCACCGGTTCACTCGACTCATCCTTTAAAAGATACGTAACTGGTTGGGTTTTCTTGCAGTTTACGGATCGTGAATACTTCGTTGGTAAAATTTTGCAAATATCCTTTGTCGAAAATTTTTTTTAACTTTAGAAATCCTGTCTTTATTTCCTACGGCGAACTTGGGTTTCTCCAGCAGTTGTTTAGGGCTAGTTCGTCTCAGCATCGATTCATGGTGTCTAGTTACTTCCCTAGGTTTCAGTTTTGTAGTGGAATGAACCGTGTCGTTGTATTGCGAAACCAACTCGTCGATAATTTGAATCCACTTGTAATTCCCCTGCCTGGTGAATTTTTTCCACATTCGAGTTTTCAGTGTTCTGTTGAAGCGTTCAACCACGCTCGCTTTCTTCTCAGAGTACGTAGAGTACATGTTGATGTTATGGCGATTAAGTAGCGCTTTGAAATTTTTATTGTAGAACTCACTACGTAAATCGACTTGCAAATTTTTAGGGGCGGTCGCTCCTGAGAGTATTTTCTTAAAAGCTTCGGTAACATCTAGACCGGTTTTAGATTTAAGAGGAATGGCCCAAGCAAACTTGGACATGACGTTAATGCAAGTCAGCAGGTAGTAAAAACCTTTATTTAGCTTAGTGTACGGTATCATCTCCACCAAGTCAGCCTGCCATAGATCGTTTAGGCCCAGTACAATCACCTTCCGTCTCGGAAAATTTTTTCCGCGTCGGTTTGTGAAGTTCGTTTACGAGTTGATCCATTTTTTTATTTCCCATTCCGAACTTGATTGTTAAATAAAGTTTAATTGTTTAATAAATTATATTTATCTAGAAAATGTCCTATTTTATTTGCAAAGTATTTCTCTACTATCTTATATATGATTGATAAGAATGAGATCGGTCTATAATTATCTTTGTTTTGTCCCCTTTCTTATATATTGGTCTGGCCAAACTTCTTTCTCAATCATAGCATTTATTAATTTTCCTTTGATGGTTTAAAGTTCATTGTAATAATAATAATAATAATAATTTATAATAATAATAATAATATTTATTTCATTTTATGTTACAGCAACAACACCACAAATCTATTCTATATATAGCGACTCATAAAATGATGATTAATACAAATACTATAAATTAATACGAAAACAAAATCAAAAACCTATTTTACAAAAGGAGATGCACGAAGGGCATCTAAGCCCTTGTATGTGCTATCTCAATACCTCAGTTAGTATATTATGTTATCTAAAGTACCCCTTCCTTAAATCAATCTTCATTTATCATTAATGGGTTTTTTGTTATTCTGTTTAATTCACTAAACGTACTACACTTATCAAAACCTACATCCAAGTTATTAAATGTATTTGTAATAATAATAATAATAATAATAATAACAATAAAAACAATTCGTCACAATAGCAACAGGTCTGGCAAGGACCCTGGGATCACTAACAGCCAGCCCAATTTAAAAACAGAAGATAACCTTACATAAAGGTAGAGATGTGGCCAAGGGAAGGTGATGGGATTAGGTATGGGGACATGAATGCCTTACCACCAAGGTTAGACCTGCCAGGGATTCTAAGGCCCCCGATGGCATCGCCAAACGGGTTGGACACAGGAGCTGTAGGATTGGCCCAAGTAAAAAATAAAAGGTACATGAACAAATGATACGGTAAAAAGCATCGTTATGTGAAACAAAGTATGGTTATCTATGGTAGGAAGTAAAATAAAAGCTTCCCAAAAATGGGAATTGTCACCACTTAAAAAAAATAATAATAATAAAAATCTTAATGCCCAACTAGAGAGTATAACGAAAAGTAATGGTTCCGTGAGGCACCATTGTTAGCCTTCCATAACTTAACGGTACAAACACAGTAAGACAATAATACTTACAGTAAGACAGTAAGACTTAAAAAAAGACAGTAAGTAAATAATAATAATAATAATTTGTTGCTGAAGCAACAGGATTATAATGGAGCGATGGAGCATGATTACAACAGGATGGAGCTATCGCTCATTACAAACTCGAAGGTTTAATTAATTTTTGTTACATTTACAAATTCGGGTATGTTGACTGCCAGAAAACTGACAAAAAGTATACAAATTTTTGACATCAGTTTTTGCTATCAATTTAGTTTTTGCAACTAAATTGTAATTTTATTGTAATTTAGTTGAATAGTTACTATTTTTTTGAAATCCACAGTTTTCTTTTTTATGTTGTGGGATTAATGTTTCTTAACAATTGCATTTAACAGGTGAAGCCTGTTAAATACATTTAGTATGCCTGTCCTTTTTACTGAACGAGTTTCTCCATTTATATATTTTTAACCAATTGCAAATCTTGTTTATCAAAATCTTAAACTCAAACCTCAAACTCGTGTTTAAAATGGTTTCTTGAAATAGGCCTAATACAGTTAGCAATCATTTGCATAACTGTCATTACGTTCCTCATACTTACCTTGTATTTTTGGAATTTATTAATATATCAATTTGTAGTAAAACCATAAATACCACACTGTATCGAATAACTGAATTAATCCAACTTTAAAAAAAATTATGTTTGAAGCACCAGTAACTCAGAAAATCTTTAATTTTTACCACATTGGTATAAACATCGTTCCAATTCTTATTACTAAATTATCTAGATGTTTTAAATACCTCCGGCTTTCATCAGTTATCATTCTTAGATATGCTTAGCCCTGTGCCTAACTTCTTGCAGCAGCAATTAGTCATCCAACAGCACAATCCTATAATACAGCCAAGTGTCGCACCAAAACGGTATAGCGAAGAGCAGATTTCAAAAATCGTCCACTAGATGTTGCTACACAAGGCCGTTTGTACTTCTGAGGCAAATCATAAGTTACATCATGCACAAAGCTAGGATTTGTTCACTTTACGTTGGTTTCGTTTCGTCCTTATTTGTGTCTGTTTTCGTTCCCTGTTATAGTTTTGGCAACATTAAAATGTACAAAAGCTACATGAAAAGGGTACAAAATAGAAAAAAGCATGAAACCAATGTAAAAAACCTGTAACACGTATTATAACTGTATTCAGTAAGGTGCCTATTGTAAAGCAGAATCACCATGTCCCAGAAGGAATCACCACCAAATGTCTCGGAAACTCGATACACCCAAGCAAAAGCCGTAAAACTCAAAAAGTTTCCAGTGTTTTAATACGCGTTCACTTTCTAATACTATAATAACTTAATGGACGAGGAGCAGACGAAGATTGTCAGTGTGTTGGGCAGTGCGTCTGTTACCCCTGCTCAATTAACTAAATAGATAGGGAGTTGGGGAATGCCAGTGCGTAGGTTACCCTTATTTGATGACCACATAAACGAAACCAGAAAGTTAATTACGTCTTTAACTCGAAAATTTAAACCGAACCCAGATTTCTACTATTATTCAATTACACATTAACCAACCCTAATATGAATTTTTTTTCTGTTTTGAATGGAGAGCGAATCAATTTTTACCAAATGTTGCAATTGAAGCAAAAACCCATGGTAGCATCTGCAGTTTCATTTCTCTTCGTTGGACTTTAATGAGAGTAAATGTTTGATGATGGGGAAAGTTACCACACTCAAGCGATGCCAGGTAGTTCTATTAGTTTTACATAAAACGAGTTTGTGTACCTGCTTATACTGTGAAGTTATGTTTTTTCCAGGCTAATGTATGTACAGTTCATTGCAAGCAAACACTTGTCGATTACCCTAAAACCATGCTATAACTAACCATGAATATCAAAAATTATAATTATAATATCATCTGCATACAGGCCTACAGTTATACATGTATTTCAGTAAATATGTTCTAAAACTTTAATGTATTATAGAAGGTGATCCTGTCCATATATCATGCATGTGCCTACTATTAGCACATTCTAGCTAGAGAGACATAATTTATTGACTCACGCATAAGACACATCTTCCATTGTAGTGCCACTAACACCAATACTAACGATTCCCAATTCATCTTTTTTCTTTGCAAATGCATCAAAGAGGTCAGGAAGTGGCCAAGTGCTGGTCGAGGGAAGCAAAAATGACAGCTCGGTGCACGTCTCTCGGTTTAATTTTGCATTGGGTACAAAATGACGAACCAAACGAGAAGCTTTATTCACTCGGATGTTTCCACTTTTGATCACGTGCAGGAAGAAGCCAGTACCTACAAACATTGACATTCCTGAGTTGCTATGGTAATAACATTTCACATGTGGAGTTGGTTTCATAACAAGGCGTAGTAAAAGACGAATGCTGGGGCCTTACCATAATGTAGTATTAGTCACAGCAAGTGTTCAATTTTTTTTGTCTTTTTAAAAAATTTGCCTTTCGTGTTACTGTGAATTACTTTTAAAAATAGCAGTCATAGCTTTCAGTCCTTTCCGTACCCTTTCATTTTACTGCCAATGATTTTTGTAAAAATGTACTGCGGTCACTGCCTTCTTTTCTCCCCACTCTTTTCATTTTGTTGTTAATATTGTTGCTATTTCCTAGCCAAATTGACCATCTCCGTCCCAAGATAAGTTAGTAGGAAGTTAACTGGACTATTCCCCTTTTTAAACTACGCTTTCTCCTCTTCCCCTTCATTTTGAATTTGTTGAAAATAAACAGCCCAACTTTTCAAAAAAATTAATTGAAGTCCAACGTAAATTGTGGTGGATATGTATGAAACAGACAAATCATACTAAACACTATGCTTTTCATGTCATGGTAATATACCTATCTGAACTTGCAGTCATCACCCCCGCCTAATGGCTGGATGGGGCACCCCCACCGAAAGACAAGAACGTATCGCCCAAAGTGCACAGGTCATATTAATGGGTCACGTTCATCACGATCTAGCCATGCAACCAAGATTGATTTTAAATAATACAGAAATAGAGTTTCGTTTCATTCCACCCAGAGGCCCTTTCCATTTATATCTGAACTCTGCGGGTATAGCCGCCAACATCAATCCTAGTGTTGAGTTTATAGATGCTTCCTTACACGTACATAAGGTACCACCCCAAATATTTATTAGAGCACGCTTGTGTGATATCCCATTCTTCGTCAGCAAAATATCCACACCCACACCTTGGTATATGGGGTGAGAAGCGGATAGGTAGACGACCCCTTTAATGGAATTGTTCCCAGTCGAGTAATCATAGGTATGACGAGACACGTAGCCTATAACAGCATTTATTCCAACGACCCCTTTTCTTTTGAAAACTTTAGACTCAACTCCACAACCCTTTCAGTAGACGGTGAAATCTTTAATGGAAAACTGCTCACTTTTGACTTTGACAATAATAATTACGTAAAAGCTTACACGACTTTGTATAACGATTTAGGCACGGCATTACGTACGATATGTTCCCTAATGGACCTGCATATTCTGCTTCGACCTAACCGATGACCACCACGCTAATGACCCCTCTATCGTCTCTCTAGTGAAAAATGGTGTTGTGAGAATCGAACTGACATTTTCTGCAACTTTACCTCAAACTGTTACCATTTTGACTCTCGGCGAACATGACAAAAGAAGAAACGTCCTATCCACGAAATGAACACGTCCGAAATCAACACCATTTTGAGGCCTAGGTGCACTTCGTTTTTAGACACATTTTCTGTAAATCACGTTCAAAATTTTCTAGGATGGAGTGTCATCAATTTGGACATGTGACCGACCCGGTAGTCACTGGCCCCTACGGCCTGTAGCCCTTGTCATAATCGACCATTAGTTATTTGGATAAACAGTGTTCTAAAAAGTGATGGAGTAACGACGTTCAGTTTCAAGCCTTCAATACTCGAGTGTGCAGATATTATAGTATTTATTTCATAGTAATGAGATGTTTGGGGCACTTTGCCAGTGCTATTGTAACTGCTTTTAAAGCTCAAACAAACCCCGATCAGTTTGTGTATAAATTTGTTTAAATCCATTGTATAAATAGAAGTGCTGTAGAACTTTTATTATTGGTATTTATTTATTTACATTTTTTTTATTTAACTTTTTAAACTATAGGTCTATGCTTGGTTTGGCTGCTTGTCTGTAAATAGAGGTGTCAGTTGGTTGGCTCCTACATTTTCGGTTTTTATTTTCTAGAAATCTGGATCATTGATGCGAGGTCTGCGGAAAAACTTATGCCTCTACTGTTAGTTTATCAAGACACATACAACATCGTCCCACCCCTAGATCCTTCATATGTGTTACCTGCGGTGAATCGTTTACCAACGACATCAACATCACCGCAGGTGTCATCTAGTCACATGTACCAGCTGTACACAAACTTTCGAGACGGAGAACTCGTTTGTGCAATATAATACATTACACCATGTGCCACATTATGCTGACCTGTCGTATACTCTCAGTGTTGAATAGTATTTTGCTACCTTTCGGTACTATCTGGACCAATTGTTCGTAATACTACAAAGTAGACTCACACAATTCAAGTTTCTATTATGTCTGACATTGTTACTGGAAAAACTAGAACGCGAAGGTGTAACGGTAACTAAGTCCTGTGTAGCGTGGCGTTACTCATCTTTCTCCCGATGATATACAACGTGCAATTGATGCCACCATCGATAAAATCGTCATCAGTTAGACATTTTAATCCAGTACGGTTCTGGTTGGGTGGTGTCGAAAATTGAACGTTGTGACATTCATGTGGGCAAGTGCACTCCTCACGCGTAGTTGCGCTACCGTATTGTTTAATGAGTATTTAACGAATAGAGCTTTGATTAACGTGAAGTGTTTCAACAAGTGTTTCTTGTATTCTGTTTTGGCAGGACTCTATCCAGCTCCCATAACCCAAGCAGAATCGAACTCTATACACAGTATGAAAACACTCTTAATTTAACTGGTTTCCCTACTCTAATACATTAAATAGACAGATATGAGGCAAAAAATAATGTTGCCGTATTTATATACTGTTATGAGGACCGAAATATTTTTCTTCATCTTAGCAAACGATTGAACAGTCCTGAGTTGAAGCTACTCTTGCTACGGGCGCAGCACTACTGTTACTTCCAAGCACATTAATCATTAGACTAGTTCCATCAATACGAGATAAGTTTGCCCATATTGCCTTTCTTCCTTTCTTCACATCAATGCTTTAAATGAACATCTGACTGTTTGCAGTTCTTACACACCGCAACATACGCCCAAAAAAGAAAACGCATTCATGACATTTTCCCACTACGACAGACAATTACGTCACCCGTACATCATGTACGCAAATTTTGAGATGATTCTAGCACCATTGGACGCTAGCCAGCCAGACCTATCGTGTTCCTTTACACTTAAAACTCAATCACTCGTTCCATGTGGATTTGCTTATATTGACATTGGCCCTAGTGGCGAAGTTCATTCAAAACGTGTATACAGAGGGAAGGATTGTGTAGATGAGCTTTTGAAGTCTATAGAGCATGAGTATGTCGTCACTGAATACACTAAGTCCGAAATTGTGTTAATGGTATTCAGTGACGACGAATAAGCTAATTTTACTGCATCGACGCATTGTCATATTTGAGATAAACCATTTGTAAACAATCCATTTGATGTCAAGGTACAAGACCACTGTCATTTTACGGCGGGACATTACAGGGGGGCTGCGCACAACAGTTTCAATCTTACAGTACCTGTAAGTTTAAGAACGAGTTTCCACTTGTGATGCATAATTTGAAAAATTATGGCGTGCATTTTGAGGTCAGAGGTTTAAAGTTTTTCAGACGATACAAAGATCTGTTATACCGCAAAACACCGAACACTTCACAGCTTTAAATGCTGGCCCCTTTTAGTTTTTGGACTCTTGTCTGTTTTTGTCATCGTCTCTGGGTAATTTGGTAGAGACAGTAAATGAATTCCAAATTTTAGAACATAGTTTCCCACCACTCATCATTTATTGAAAAAAAAGGTGTGTACATGTGCGATTATAAGTACATTTTAGTTAAGTTTGAGGAAACTCAGCTTCCACCCAAAGATGATTTTTACTCTCGTTTAACCAACCGTCATATTATGGACGAGGATGATTCGTATGCCCATACCGTTTGAGATGCTACCAATTGTACTACGTTAGGTTCCAATCATGCCCTGTACGTTTTAGTAGATCTTACTTAGCTTCGAGCTAAACTTCGAAGCACTTTAGAACCATATGTATGAAACAGTATCGTTTGGACCATTGCTATTTTTACACCTCACCAGGATTAAGTTGGGAGGCTGCACTTTGTATGATGGAGGTTAAATTAGAGTTGCTTACCAGCATTGACATGTACAATTTGTTTAGTAAGGGAATACGGGGTTTCCATTATTCCTAAACGTTATGCAGTAGCGAATAATCCTCTCTTTCCCGATATTGACCCCACAAAACTGATTATTTACATTATTTACTGTGATGCTACAAACTTGTACGGGTTTTGCGTTACCCTATTCAAACTTTTTGTAGCTGACTGAAGAGGAGCTGGCGACCTTGGATGCACTTAGGTTACCTGAAAATGGTAAAGCTGATTATCTGTTATAGGTGGACCTCGAATATCCTGACACTATACACGATGCTCATGCCATTTATCCTTTAGCGGCTGAAAACATCGAAATAACACGTGACATGTTGCCACCTTTTAACGCTAACTTAGCTCCACCTACCAACACCTCATCTCGTAAACTTGTTCCTCATTTAGGTCCCCGCAAAGATTACGTTTGTTATCACAGGAACGTACTTTATTACCTAAAACATGGAATGGTTTTGACTAGAATAACCAAAGGGATCAAGTTTCAAGAAAGAGCTTGGATTAAACCCTATATCAATTTCAACACTGAGAAGAAGAAGGCTGCTACGACTGAGTTTGAAATAACATGTATAAACTGATGGTAAACTCAGTTTTCGGTAAGATCATGGAGAATGTAAGGAAACAAATATTAACCTAACTGTTGACGAGGCTAAAGCCTTGAGGTTGGTGAATTCACCCTCCTTGGACTATTTCAACACACTGAGTCCCGACTTGCTTTTGTTTAAGATGCACAGGCTTTGCGTAATTCTAGACAGAGCAGTCCACGACGGTTCAGCGTGTTGGAACAATCTAAGCAGATAATGCTAAGTTTTCACCTGGATTTTATGAAGGAACAATACGGGGATAAGTGCCATCTTCTGTTAACCGACACAGATAGCCTAATGCACAAAAGCGAAACACCAGACATTTACGCAGACATGAAACTCTTGTCGCGTTTATTCGACACCAGCAATTACCCTAGGAATCATTTCTTGTACAGTGAGCTTGACAAGAAAAAACTCGGTACTATTACTGGCGAGACTTGTGGGACGCCTATTTCAGAAATTGTAGGACTGAGATAGAAAATATATTCCTTCAAGTGTGGAGAGTTTGCAAAAAGAGTTGGGGTATAAAAGGAATGTCTTGAATGTGACATATGATGATCATTTGACTTGTTTACATAACCACGACACTTTTTCGTATGAACAAACATCTATTCGAAGTTTCAAACACAAGCCTTTCACTGTTTTACAAAAGAAGGTGGGACTCGCTTGTTCGGCTCAAAAGGTCCATTATGGCAGATGGCATCACGCGCATTCCATATTACCATTAGTGCATTCGGTAGTCCTTTCATTCTTGTCATTTGTAAATAGTTTCATCACTAACCATGGATGTTTGTAAATAGTGTTGCTCTTTAGCTAACCCTGTACATAGTGTCGATTGAATAAAAGAAGTTGTGTCTCTTGAAAAAAGTTGTGGTTCTTATTAGACGTGTGTACATTCTTCAAGGAGGAAGGAAAGCACACGATGTTGTGAGAACGACGAAGGTGCTTATTTTCAGGTGGAAATGAACAAAAATGAGTATTTATGGATAATATGGCTTTATTAGCAGAACTGACGCCTTTATAACAGTCTCACACACGTCTGTCAGCCGTTTTGCGGCTCAACGATCTTGGGTCAACCTAAGGGTACCACCATCTTGGATCGTGACGTTCTGGTTAGTCACATGACCTGTGACGTCACTTCCATTTTAGTTTCGTACCATTATTACTACTGTTGTGGCAAGTAACAAAACGAAGCAGTAACCTCAAACAGGGCTGTAGCCAGGAAAAACCCTGCACCAGAATGAAAATGAAGTCAACTCCACCTTCCACACTTATAGAAAATCCCACTCCGCAATGGATTCATTTTCTTGGTTGTGTATATACGTTTTTTTAAAACACTTTGTTTCGTCGTGTGTAATGTAACCATGGACTTAAGAATTACTTTAGATCTCTGTGCTTCTCAACTATCAGGCCAAAGATGCGCTTTGTGGCAATGCGAACCGTTTTTTTTTAATAGCGTTAAGAAAAGTAATGCGTTTTTTTTTGCATAACTAGTTCTTATTTGTTTATTGCTTTTATGTATAACGGTTGATAAATATGTGATTATTATTTTGCGTCAGTTGTCGTTCTTTGTTTTGGTGGACGTTCTCGAAAAGCCACTATCAAATAGCCACTATGTAAATTACTGTGCTTAAAAACATATTAATAAACAATTTGTTTTGACGTAGTAATCAATACTTTTTTTTATGAACAATCAGTAGGTTTTTTGTTTTGCTTTTGGGTTATTTCAACAATTTAATTTGGATCCTGAAGCAAACTTTTCATATTAGAAGCGAAATTTTGATAAAATTATAAACAAATATGATTAACTCATTCCAAAATGTTAGCTTTATTCAGAAACAGGCTATTTTTATTTCGCTTAACAACAAAATGACTGCCTTTATGGGAGCCTTCAATTTTTAACCATTTTTTCATCAACTTCTGAACTTTAGGTTTTTCTTTGTTTGGAATTTTACGATTTTTTACAGTAATTAGAAAGCATGATCTTTCATTGAAAACCTTTACAACGTTTTTAGCTTACATAGTTCTCTGGAACTCTGCTCGAGTTTGTAAACAAAACTCAATATCATAGTCCCGCTATAAAGACCTCGTTGCCCTCCGCGCTCCTCAGCCTGAAGAAAAACCCCGCTCATGCTGGGGCTGTGGGGGGGGGGTGAGGTCTACGGCCCTGCTGTCAAATGCTTACAAATAAGGGACCAGCACATCACCAACCCACCCACGAGCCTCCCCTGACCATGGCACTCAACCGGGACCGATCTCACCCCCTCACCACCCACCCATTCCCTTGAGCCGACTCCTCAGACCTTTCTTGTAACACCTCTTTGAACCCCCTACACGGTCCCCCCTCCCCAGGAGCAAACATCCATTTTTACCCATCACTACTTTTATAAATTGTTTAAAAAATATATTTACTAAATCTATTTCTATACAGTTAAACTTACGACATTAAACCAACTAGTTTGGTAAAATGACTAGTCAGATGAGAAACAACCTTTTAGTTAAAAAATGTAACATTTCGACCATAGCGGACCTTTGCCTCAAGCTAGCTACGTTAAAAAATCATCTTTTTTATTTTGCTCATTGGATTTTTAAGCGCCTACATTTGGAAAGATGTACCGAGATACTAACTGAAATGGTCGAGCTAGGCAGCAATTTTGATTCTCGCCAGATATCTTGATCTCAGCACTTTTCAATAGCCTGATTTGACTCTCATGCTGCAAACATCATGGCCTGCATGTCTGAACTTGCATCCCTTTGCCTCATTACGTCAGGTGTGATGCATCACCTCGATGTCGGAATAATCAATGAATCCCCCAAGTTGACCAATGATAGGCCTCTGACCTACATACTAGCTAATGAGGACAGCTTCCATTTTTGACATCATATCTACTTATAAAGAGGTGCGGAGCTCCCATCAACACACAGCTTCATTTTTCTCATCCTATAGAAAAACATGACAAATCATAGTGCAGGTCTTGGACCAAATCTGGTGAAACCGTCCAACTGTTTTGTACTGTATCAACTCCCTAAAAGTTGTGCGTTCATAGCAAAAAAGTGACGTGATTGATACAGAATATATACCACGAACGGATACTAAGCAATCTGAATGCTCAACACAGGTGCTTTATTCTCTTGTCATTATGCTAAAAGATGACAGTTTAAAGCCACGTCAGGCAATTGTTACAATCTTGGATGAGGAAAGCCAGGATCCATGGCCAGTTATGGTCAACTAGAATGACCTGTCAGAATTTTGGTGTTAACCCACACAGCCAGATGACTACTGGAATTCAATAGTCAACATCCCCACAATTCAGCCTGAACCTATCGCCTACTCTGTGCCAAAGCTGGAGCGTCATTTTACATACGAGAAGGACAGCGCAATGAGTGATGGTATTTGGTACATGGTATTTTGTAATGTATCCGTCATGAACAAGCTAGCCATTTGCATGTCATTTACCTACACTAATTTCAACGTGTTGTGTATGTTGACATTAGAAATAACTACCCTATTAAATACCAGCATGTGGTGATCAGCAAAAAGCATGTTAATCATAAAAGACTGTTTTTAATGGTTGATGAAAATGTAATACAGTTATTCCCAGCAATACATGAACTGGTTTGAATTTATATTAGAAACGTTCCAGAATAATGGGAAAGAGTATGGTCAGATGTGGAGTGCTATAGAAGAGAATGTAAATAGTGTCTTTGTTGCCTCCAAAAATGAACATAGATCACCCATTTCAGCCAAGTAATAGCTTACAGTGCACCATTTTAAAGGATGCTTATATGAGGGTCAGCGTGAATTCGACTTTTCACAGTTCTTGCAGAAAACTTTACAAAGCAAAGGCATTTTGTTGGTTGTTGCCGAGTGGAATATCTTGTTGGACTCTGTGCCTGAAGTGAACGCCTCGGAGCTACATAGATTTTTCCTTTTTTTCTTTTGTAGACAATAAGAAAGATGAAATTATTGTCCATGCCAGATGCATCATTGATGTCGACTGCTTCCTTGTTCCCAATAAATGTGTACGACAAAAAATTTCTATGAAAAGAACTGGGAGTCACATACTTTTACAAGACCGTGACCAAGCATTATACTTTTAAAGTAGAAAGTTTTAAAAGTTGCCACCTAAAGTTAGAATTTCTGCATCATGAGTCGTCCACAATATTCAAGGTATGCGTTTTGAAGATACACGTTCAGACTTGCCCTGGTATATGCACTGCTATTGATACTCTCAGCTATTCAAGCAAAATGTATAGTAGAAAGTAACAGGTTTTACATTGCTTACAAAGATGAACATTTTAACAATTTTATTTGTATGGATTTAGAGAATTCTGTCTGCAGTAAAGCTGGAATTCAACCATGAAAGGTTTAATAATTCTTAACTGAAAGCCTTGTTTAAACAAAAAAAAAACCAAGAATTTATTAGTGAAAATTTGCCTTACGTAGTTTTTTGGTTCACAAGCTATCAGTCTTGTCGAAGTTTATTTATTTACTTAAAAATAAGAGTTTCAGTAGATTTAAAAACGAAAGGCCATATTTGATGCAAAAACTAAAAAGATTATAAAAAAACAACAATTCTTGCTTTTATACAACTTACTCATCAAATTCATGTTCACTGCCCAAGTCAAGAATTACACGACCCTAAGGTTACAAAATAACTGCAAAAATGTCCCTACAGATGTTCCTAAGGTCGTGAACCAAGGGGAAAAAATAAAACTGGAGCATGTTACTTTGTAAGGTGGAAGTTTGGCTTGATAAGACCTTTAGTCATTAGGGATCAATTCAGCAAAAAGTTTCACTAATTTTCGCCTTTTGTTAGTCCATTTTTAAAAATAAGTTGCCTCCCTGATGCTGTGTACCAAACATGGTAGTCCATCAGCATTCAATACGGTTCAAAACGATAACTTACGACATCCCTCCTCCCCATCTTAACAGGTGGCTACAGGCGTGTTTAGTGTGTCAATAGATGACGTTCCAGATTTTAGTTTGAATCCCACAGTGCATTTCAGGCCGCCATTTTGAATAACATAGTAACAAACCACAAATTGCCCTTTATCGTCATCGACCATTATACTGAACATTCAAATTAATTTGAAACCTTTGTTTTCTTTATTTATTAGATTTACCAGCTATGATGCACAATTAGCGTTTTTCAGAAGCAAATTTTTGAATGCCTTAAATCGAATAGAAAAAAATGGAAAAAAGTCGTCAAATTATCTAGTCCTAATGGTGTTGCCGGTTTAATCTGCCACGAACAGTACTTTAGTGAAAAGTTACTTGCTTCTTCCCTGATTGTGAACTTTCCTGCATAACGTGCCAGTTTACAACATTCACATAAAATCATGGGTGTTCGAAATGTTTTTGGTTTTCAAAATCATCACCGAAATATTAAGAGGCTGTATTTTGGAGTGTATTGTTACTTTAAGTGTTGCTACTTAAGTGATGTAACAAAGTAGCACTTATATTTTAAGAAATGCACCATTTAACCATGAATAAAGTATGCAGTCCTTACCATACCACTCCTTTAGAAAAGTAGCTGTTCCGTGACTTACAACTCTTCCATTATGCATTATGGCAACGCGATTTCCAATAATGTCAGCTTCCTCCATGTAATGAGTTGTTAAAAGGATGCAGTGCTCTTCTTGTAGCTCCTGTATGAAACTCCAGATAACACGACGTGCCTCATGATCCACCCGAGAAGTTGGTTCGTCCAAAATTGCTATCTGTAATGTGAACAAAATTTTGTTATCTACTAGCAAATATTAACATAAAGATAAGAAACATCTGTAGCAGAGCTACAAATTACCGTTTGGCAAATTTAAATTAAATAGGTGTCATGGATTTTGTTAGACGAAGATTATTGAAGTTAAGGTGTCAACCATTTTACTCTGGTGTTGATGCAAAGCTCAACAAATAGTGTGGTTAAGTATATTGAGTGCTTACCGTTGAAAACTAGTTTTTGTAGCATTTTAGTTTAAATTGAGCAAAGAAGGAGTTGGCCGTCTATCCTTGTTGCTTGATTTATTTCACATACTTGACAGTGATTGAAATAATACATCCTGACATATTAAATTTTTAAATTAAATTAAAAATAATGTACAGATGTACATCTCAAACTATAAAAAAACAAATAAAAACACAAAAAATAACACAAACGCCTTCATCAAGCCACTCTCCCAAGAGAGGATTTAAAGTCAGAAAGTTTAAAGTTATTCACACACTCCTTCGGCAGGTTATTCCACTCTGTGACAGTTCTAGGGAAGAAGGAGTATTTGAAGAAGTCAGTTGTTGGCTGCCAAACCCGAAGTTTAAAATCGTGATCATTTTTGCCATAAAAGTATGGCCTAGCCAACCGATCTTCAGCATTAATGATGGTATTCCCATGCACTATTTTGTGAAGAAGAATAAGCCTAATGTTAGTTCTACGCTCAGACAGATACTGTAGGCTAAGGTTTTCTGCCATTGAACTAACACTGGAAAAGGAACTAAAATCGTTCCCAATAAACCTAACAGCTCTCTTTTGCACGGCCTCTAACCTGTCCACATAAGAATGCTGGTAGGGATCCCAAACAGCAGCAGCGTATTCCAGCATAGGCCTGACCATGGTTTTGTATGCTGTGAGTTTGGTAGGTGTAGTGAACCCACGGAGTATCCTACTCAAAAAGCGTAACTGCTTTGAAGCACGACCTGCAATGTTACCTATGTGGGTATCCCAATTTAGGGTGTTATTTAGGGTAACTCCTAGGATTTTCATCTCAGTAACACGAGGCAGGTTTTCACTTCCAACATTATAGTTAAAAATCACTGGAGTTTTCGCTCGAGTAATCGACATAATTGCAGATTTGAGAGGCTGTATACCCATTCCCCAAGTGGAGCACCAATTACTAACACGATTGATAAGAGTCTGGAGGGTAACAGCATCAAGATGTGTGCAGACTTTCCTTAACAAAGTGCTATCGTCAGCAAAAGCCGACCCATCATTACCAATAATATCCATCAAGTCATTCATGTACACAATGAAAAGAAAAGGTCCACACACAGAACCTTGTGGAACTCCTGAGAGCACATTTTGTCTACTTGACGCAACTCCATTTATAACCACACACTGAGTTCTGTTACTTAAAAACGAGGCAAACCAATCAGCCCTGTGACCAAGTCCATACCCACGCAACTTATGAATAAGCAAAGCATGAGGTACCCTATCAAAAGCTTTTTCCAGGTCCATGCTAACAATATCAACCTGTCCTCCCCCCTGAACTGCTTCAGCAATTTTGTGGACAAGTTCAACCAAAAGAAGATCAGTAGAGGCCCCCTCCCTAAATCCAAACTGATTTTCCCGAAGCACATTTTTCTTCAGTAAATAACAAAGACAATGCTTAACAACAATATGTTCGAGCATTTTGCAGATATTAGATGTGAGAGAAATAGGGCGATAGTTGTTTGGGTCTTGCTTGTCTCCTTTTTTATGCAGGGGCACAACAGATGCAGTCCGCCATTTGAGCGGCACGTAACCACTGCTGATAGACTTATTAAAGATAAAAACAATGTATCTAGCACTGACTTCAGCAGAAAGTTTAAGTACAGTAACCGGCACCCCACCAGGGCCTGGAGATTTTGCACTATCAAGATTTATGATAAGGTTCACAATGCCCTCGTAAGACACATTTACATCATTGATTTCGTCAGGGAGATCAATGCTAAAAAGAGGAAGAGGGCTAGTTTCATCGAGAGTGGAGAAATTCTTTGCAAAGGTGTCATTGAGAGTATTTGCCATAAGTTTGTTATCGACAATGCACACACCATCCACCATTAACTGAGAAACAGCAGATTCATTTCCATTGAAGTTACGAATGTAGTTCCAAAATTTTTTTGGCTTCCTTGCATAATCACTGCAGAGCTTTTCAACATAGGTTTCTCTGTTTTCAGTCATTTTATCCACAATTTCCCTACTAATTTCTTCAAGTTGGTGGAGGTGATCAGGTGAGTAATTACCTTTCAGCAATTTACGAATTCTCGATCTTTTGTTCATTAATTTCCTTGTTTCCTTACAAATCCAAGTGTTTGTAGAAACTTTCACACGCCTCCTAGGCACCGACAATTCGACAGCACTGTTCAGGTCATTCAAGAAGCAGTCGACTAACTCGTCCAGACCAACATTTTGCGAAACAAATTCATTATAGCTAACTTCCAAGAGCTGAAGAAGCTTAGCTTTATCCGCAAGCTTGTAGTCCCACCTGTCGAACTCAATACTATTTTGCGATGAAAAAGTCTTTGAATCAAAGGAAGCGAACACAATTTGATGATCACTAAATTTCTGCAGCACCTCCACCTGCAAAGGATGAGAAATATAAGTAAATATAAGATCGAGTATGCTCATAGTACTGTTGAAGATACGAGTTGGCTTGTCCACGATTTGCTCCGTCCCAGACAGTTCCATCATAGTTAACGCAGAATCCAGGAACTCGTGAGAAAAATTCTTATTTTGCAAGATCTCGCCAGTGGCCCAATCAAAACCCCTGATATTGAAGTCACCAGCAATAACAATATTGTCAACTCTTTCTTGAAGTTTAGTAGTATAATGAAGGATGTTGTTAAAGATATCCACATCACTTTCAGGCCTATATGCAGCTACAATTCCAAGGGTCCAACCATTCACCTTAACCGTACAACAACAAATTTCACTGTTATCGCCAGAGTCGTCCACACTACCACTGGACAAGGACTTTTGCACCATAATAATAACACCACCCCCATGTTCCGATCTATCTTTTCTGTAAGAGCGGTAATTTGGTGGCACAATCTCCTTATCATTAATATCATTGTTAAGCCACGTTTCCGTACCAACAATAATACTGGGCTTTAGGTCATGCACAAGATCAAAAAGCCTGATGCCCTTATTTTTGATACTACGGCAGTTAATAAGCGCAAGTGAGAGTCAATCTTTCTTTGAGGATGGTTCAGTGTTCACACTTTGCTTCGTCGCAGGTTGACTAGACGTGCTTTCTGCAATTGGCTTTTGTTTTTTTCTATCTTCAGCAGCCTCTCTTCGGTCTCTCGCTTCTTGCCTTTCTGCTGGAGTGCGGTCTGGGGAAATACCAACCTGCTTTTCTCCAAACCTGATGTCACGACATTTAAAAGCCCTTGCCAACACAGCATCTCTCTCTAACTGGTTCCCAGCCTTTACCAGGATTGGCCTAATAAATCCAGGTTTACGAGGACCAAGTCTCATTACATCCTGTGGTTTTACATCTGGCACCTCAAGCTTCTGGAGTATATCAGTTATTACTTTCTTGTCATGCTCTTTTCTTACGCTAGGTTCCTCCTCAAAACTTTCTTCAATATTGTAAAAAACCATATTTCTTTTCCTCCTCTCTCTCTCTGCTAGCTCAAATGCCATATACCTGGTGCAGTCTTCAGTAGTTACCAGTCTAGGTTTTATCTCTTTATTTTTGCTCCCTTCAATTTGTTTGCTGGTGGGCCTACTGGATAGCATGGCAGTATAAGTCGTCTTGTGGGGGTTTGTAGAACTTCCAAGTTTGGGCCAATCATCCAAGTTAGGAGCTAGGTTTGACAAGTGAGCAGTTAACTCAGTGATTTCCTTATCCTTAATTTCTAGTTGGTTTTGTGTCTCCTTAAGCTTCTTTTCAGTGGCTTCCTGCAAAGCTTTTAGTTTTTGTTCAGATTCCTTCAAGAAATCCTCCAACTTCGCCTTATCATCAATCAGATTTTTAACACTTTCAGTCATAGCAGCCACTCTGCTTTCAAGCTTGCAGTTTCTGCACACGAAAATCACACCCAACAGCTCGACTTGATCAAAGGGCTCTGTGATGCCAGAATTAGGAAAAAACACACTCTCTTCACATTTACAACACGAAATAAACTGGATAGCTTCCTCTTTGTCAATGGTTCTTGTTTTGGCAGGGCATTGACTTACGGACGAGTTTTTGTCCCCATTTTCAAGTTGCTTACACGAAACACTTTTAGATTTGTTTGTCAACTTCTTACTTACGGTTTTTACCATGTTGGAACACTATTATACGAAACTTTACCAGAAATTCGGAAAAGTACTAGAAAAATACAACGCACTTTTACGAATCTACTTCACGAAAAACAAGACCCAAGTCCACAAACAATTTCGAGTGAGAAAAAATAGCGTCACTCACTAAGGTTGAAAAGCTACGAGTCGCCATCTTGGATTCAGGTTTGGTCAAGGTTTAAAAATAAACACATAAAAAACCATACAAATTTACGTTTCAGTGATTAAAATACATCCCGTTTCAAGCTAGGAGAGTTCATACTCCATGGGCACAAACCACTTTAAACGATAGTCACGTTTTATAGCAACAATCGATGGTTTTGACGAGCAGTAAAAAAGTGGCCGCTAGATGTCACCGAGTACCAATTGAAAAATTACCAATTATGATTCTTATTGCTAAATTACAGAATAAAACCCATAACAGTGGTGCAGAAGCTATCCACGCCTAAACTAAAGGATAGGAAATTTTTTTGGGATTGTTAGCCTAGGCTAGGAGACATTTTGGTGAATAAATTTAAAAAGGATCGGAAAATTGTTAGATTGTGAGTGGTTATCGTATGGACTTTGCTGTCAGTTAGGATAACATTTTAAGAGGAAGCTGTGATTCTTGATTCCTGGTTGTGGTTGATTGTTTTGTGTTGGTTTGAATTTGATGTATGCGATGTTGAGTAGGTTTGAAGATTGAATTTTGGGAAGCGGGTGGGGAATTGCTTCAAAGTATTTGAGAAAATTGGTTTGTTGTGGGTTAAAAGTAGCTTGACAGCTGGGAAATTGTAGTGCAATTTGATAAAGGGAGTGTATCTTTGCATTGAAAATTACCTTTGGGGGAAGTTGCATAGTGTTGTGATGATAATTATTGGTGGGCTAGTGGAAATTATATAAAGCAGGGAATTAATCAGATTAATTGGTGTTGGAATTAACTTCGATTTTTTTTTGGTAATAAACGAATTCTGGTTCTTTCATAATGCCTAGTGTAAGGTGTAAACAACTCAAGGTGCGGTTAGATGCTCATCGAGGGGAAGGGTATTAACCAAGTCACTTAAACTCCAGTGGTTTTTAACTATAATTTTGGAAGTGAAAACCTGCCTCGAGTTAGAGATGAAAATCCTCGGTGAAAACTCAAAGTGCGGTTAGACGCTCATCGAGGGGAAGGGTATTAACCAAGTCACTTAAACTCCAGTGATTTTTAACTATAATTTTGGAAGTGAAAACCTGCCCCGAGTTACAGAGATGAAAATCCTTGGAGTTACCCTTAATAATACCCTAAATTGGGATACCCACATTGGTAGCATTGCAGGTCGTGCTTCAAAGCAATTACGATTTTTTAGTAGGATACTCCGTGGTTTCACTACACCTACCAAACTCACTGCATACAAAACTATGGTCAGGCCTATGCTGCTGTTTGGGATCCCTAACAGCATTCTTATATTGACAGGTTAGAGGCCGTGCAAAAGAGAGCTATTAGGTTCATTGAGAATGATTTTAGTTCTTTTTCCAGTGTTAGAGCAATGGCAGAAAACCTTAGCCTACAGGATCTTTCTGAGCGTAGAACTAACATTAGGCTTACTCTTCTTCACAAAATTGTACATGGGAATAGCATCATTAATGCTGAAGATCGATAGGCTAGGCCATACTTTTATGGCAAAAATGATCACGATTTTAAACTTCGGGTTTGGCAGCCAACAAATGACTTCTTCAAATGCTCCTTCTTCCCAAGAACTGTCACCGAGTGGAATAGCCTGCCGAAGGAGTGTGTGAAAAATTCAAAACTTTCTAACTTTACATCCTCTCTTGGGAAAGTGGCCTGATGAAAGCGTATGTGTTAACTTTTGTGTTTTTATTTTGTTTTTCTAGCATGAGATGTACATCTGGACATTATTTTTAATTTAATTTAATTTAATTTAATAGGGATGATTTCATAGACATTAGCCAGATTTCGACCAGCACCCCTACGATTCCAAGAGATAGGGAACTAATTGTTGAATCAGAGTCAGAAATTTTGGATTTAATCGACAGGGAATGGAACGACATTATTCCTCCATACTTGAGAAGGATGCGTTCACGTTCGCTAGTTTGTACGTAAACAGACGAAAATGCTGATGGGGTAGACAAAGGGTTAAGAGGGCCGACTGTTCCGAGGGGTTCGATTCGAGGCAGGGGCGGACCTTCACACACTACACCAGGGGATGGGTCATATCAGACAGGTGGAATTTTGGATGAGGAAATTTTATACCAACTTTTGTCGCGTACTTTGTGCAAACAATACCTAAAGCTGTTTCTGCATGTATGCAGGCTAGAGGGGAAGTGCATGAAAGATCATTTCAGAGGGTAACGGAGGTACAAATGAACATGTTCGATAAAGTTAATGATAGGATAGATTCAATGCAATCTAGTAGTAATGTAGGTGACAGGCGAATGTGGGAGGAAATTCGCGCGGCAAAGAAAGCGATAATTTTGTTTGGAGGGGACGATAAAATAGATATTTTCACTTTTGCTTCAATGAATGAGAATTTGCGTTCCTTGGATGCATCCCTTAAGGATGCGGAATTGGTTACAGTGCCATGTAGTAAATGTACAGAGAACGTAGCACAATTTTTGGCAACAAATCCACAGATAGCTAGGTCAAATAATTGGGAGAAGTTTAAAGAGACATTAATTTATCATTTTGGTTGTGCAGGAAGGGAGATGACAAAATCTCAGTTTTATACTACACCCATGAATGAAGGGGAATCTATTGAGGATTTTTCAGAATGATTAGATAAAATGGCTGCAGCTATTTGAAGGGTTAAGCAGGGATATAGTGTGGAAGAAAGGACCCCCAAATTAGTATGTAAGGATGAAGGGTTGCGGGATGCGTTCCACCACGCTATGCCTTGGGAAAGAGAGGGCCATATTACGTCAGCAAAATCTAAAACATTTATGGACATGTACAATGAGGTGATTTTTAAAAAGATTGGTGTTGGAAGGTTTTACTGGGGACAATTCTAAGGTGGGTACTAACAAAAAAGCAGAAGGTTTAGGAACAAATCAGAAAATAGACTTGGCCAGAAATAATTTGGCCATAAAGCAAGAAATAAGAATATGAATAAGATGTCCTCAGAAACGTACGGGATTAATGAAGCTAGGATAAAAGCGGTAAGTCCAGGACAGGGGGAGAATCGTGCTTGTTTTAGATGCTTGGAAAATGGACATTTAAAGAGGGATGGCACGAAACAGGAGAATTTAGGGGTTGTTTAGGGGTTGTTTAGGGGCAAAGGAATCAGAATAAAGCTGGCAATGGGACACAATCTCCAGTTCCTAATTTTAATTTAATTTACAATTTTTTTTTTATTTTTTTTTTAAATTAATTTCTGTGAGCCAATAATAATAACAGGGCAACAGAGGTGGTTTCAGAGGAAGAGACCTTGAGTGTAGCGTAGAGGAATTTTCGGCTTCTGGCGAGAATATTTAGGTTGACAGTGCACAAGCACAGCAAAATGTTCTGTTTTCACAGCAACATTTAGTTTTTGAAATAGGCAATAAAACGAAGACGTCACTTTTAGACACGGGGTCATCACTAACATTGATTTATCAGTCGGTGGCTAAGGAATTAAAGGAAAACGGGAATGTTACTTGGCAGTTAATTGACATGGATTCACCAGTTAATTTAATTGGGGTAGATCAAAAGAAGGTTAGAACGGGGCAGAAAATCATTACATCTATTTTTAAATGTGAATTTTCAATGGAACAGGAGTGTATTATTGTTCCGGATGGAACTTTTACGGATATTCTAGTTTTAATAGGATTTGATTTCATCTCAAATAAAAACATAGCTATTTCAATCAATTGCGCAGATAGCATTTTACAGATAGGACCGTTGGAATTTCAGCTAGCATCTACATCAGAAGAAGGATGGCACAATTATAACCAAATTACAAGATTATGAATAGGGAAATGTATAGGCCTGTTCATGTTCATGTTGCCACTCTTAATGTTGAATCCGATGAAGAAACCCGTGTAACCAGAATTTTGCATTATTCGTTTCTAGAAATTGAGAGTAGAGTATTTGCACCTTAAAGATATTCCTGTTTGTATTGCACATGGTTTAGTTAACACTAGCCCTACCGGTATTTTGCCGATTATGTGCCTCAATCTTAGTGGGGCAGATGCGGAACTAAAAGCTGGGACGATTCTTGGTCTTTACACCAATGCTCTTATAAATTACGAAGAGGATTCACCATGTGTAAACTTTAGAGACGTGACATTAGCTGAGTTAAGGCCTATCGAAGTATCAGCAGCAGACCTGCAGGCAGCACAGGGACAAGGTGCTGCCGAGGGGCTTGGTGCACCCTCAGCAAAAGCTTACCCCTATGAAACTAAAGAAGAGCTTGAGCAGGATTGGAATAAAATAAAGCATAAATTTATGTTTCCTGATTTAACGGAGGAACCAAAGTTGGATTTCGTACACATGCTGAAAACCCATCAAAGCAAGATTGCTACTCACGAATTTGATTTTGGATGCTACGACGGGTACGGCGTTCCGATTCTGACGGGAGATGCAGAGACAGATTGTATAGGGTTCCTTTTCATCAAAGGGCTATTTAGATGAGTTTGTGGAAGAAACGACGAGAGCTGGAATAATTAAAGAGGGAAAATCTGTGTGGATGTTGCCATATATGTTAATAAGGAGAAAATCAACTGGTTTTAGGGTGGTGGTAGACCTAAGGAGCTTGAACAGTGCAGTAGAAAGTACAAGTGTCCCAATACCCACTGTGACTGATAGCATGGCACATCTCAGTGGTACTAAGTAATTCTGTCATTTAGATTTCAAATTTGGGTTTTATCAGCTAAAATTGGCTGAAAAGACATGCATAAGGTTAGCTTCAATACCTCATCGAAGAGCTGGGTCTTCCAGCATCTTCCCATGGGACTAAAAACAGCACCTGCACCTTTCAGTTCTGTGCACAGCAGATATTAGTAGGTATCCTAGGGATATACTGAACCGTTTATTTAGGCGAGTTTTATTTCTAGTTCAGGTTTTTCTGTACACATCAGTCATGCGGACAAAGCATTAGAGCTAGTTGGCAAGAGCAAGATGAAGCTTTCATCGAAAAAATGTTGGAAATCGGTGAAGTTTTGGGGGTTTGTCATAGATGAACATGGCATAAATCCGAATAAAGAAAAAATTAGAGCTGTGCAACAATATCCAGTGCCTAAAAACCCAAATCAGGCCTGTCAGTTCATCGAATTATGCAATTACTATAGGTAACATGTAGTGGCCTGTGCTCGGGAGGCTTGGTTTTATCCAAGCTAACTAGAAAGAATGTAAATTCTTATGGGGTGAAGCGGAAAATAGGGCATTCAACAATTTGAAACAGGTTATGGTAAATGCTGCTACTCTGATTCATCCAGATTTAACTATGCCTTTCTATGTCGAGTCTGACGCCTTGGACATAGCCTAGGGGTGTGATGTCTCAGATACATGGAGGTGTAGAATATCTGCTTGCCTACACTTCTCAAACACTCACCGCTGCTGAGCGACAGTTTGTACATTTACTCTTACACACACACTTACCGCATATTTCCTTTAGAATTTCAACTAAGTAGTATGATAGTACTATTTTCGACCAGGGACAGGGACACCAAGATGGCCGCCCCCATGCAAACCAGAAGTGCCGCTATCTTGGATGAAGACCATCAATTTGGAAGGTCTTGACGTCACATCCGGCCCACCATTTTGAATGACGTCACTTCCGGTCGTCCATTTTGGGGTGTCCGAAATTGAAGTCTACCATCTTGGGATGTTCAATATT
This sequence comes from Lithobius niger, assembly GCA_023313725.1. Classification (NCBI taxonomy): domain Eukaryota; kingdom Metazoa; phylum Arthropoda; class Chilopoda; order Lithobiomorpha; family Lithobiidae; genus Lithobius; species Lithobius niger. Next base: position 77,885 of record JAHWFP010049339.1, on the reverse strand, counting down.
GAAGTCCGCCATTCTGGAGTGTCCCAAATTGAAGTCGACCATTTTGGGGTGTTCAATATTGAAGTCGGCCATTTTTGGGTTTTGTGAATACTTTGCTCCCAGTACTTTTCCACCCCCGATAACTAGGGAACCGTTGGTCCTAGAGCAAAACCGCTCAGGATTTAGCTTTCCCCAACAGCATCCTACGCATGGGCCTCCTCAGAATTCGGATACCGTCATTTTGGGAAGTTGGCCCAACCCCATGTTCCGACTCGGAAACCGCTGGTCCTTGAGCTAAATGGTTCCAAAGTTGACTTTCCTCGGCTCTACCTAGCGCTATGTCCTCACTATGTACTGGGTGGCTACCACCGAGTTCATTTTGTAAATAACTGGCTGTAACTCAGGAATCCGGTCTCCCCTTTGGTCGGGCTACCGCGAAGTTCAATTCTTTTTCAACTGCTACCGGCTTCCCCCTCGTATCATTGGAGTACTGAGCCCCTCTGCCTCGTCAAAGCTGCAGTTATCGCAGGGATGGGATGGAAGGGGTTTGGGAAGGGTTTGGGTTGGGATTAGGATGGGGACATGACCGCATGCCCACCTTGGTCGGACCTGCCAGAGACCAAAGTACTCTGATGGTAAAGCCAGTCGTGCGGGAAATGCGGGTTAAAGCCTAATAAAGTCTAAGGACCGAAATAGGGCCCCGTACGATGCCTAGGAGGCGGGTGTTGAATTCTGTAGGTTTCGTAATAGAGGGGCTCGGGTTTGCTGGGGTTCGAGAGACGCGACACATCCTACAATGGGTCCATCATCGCAGCCTCTCCCTCCTCCCGGCTAAGCCGTCTCACAGTGAGGGGAGCTACCGCTTTGGGTCGGTACCAGCGTCGAACAGGAAAATCATACCAGCATCGTTTCTCATACTTCTTCTTCGGGTTGCTCATTAATCTCTAAATTCATTGACAGCTCCATATCCGCAGCGTCCGCAATCACCCCACCCCAGATAATATCTGCTCTGGGCTTACATCCTCATGAATCACACCCATCACTTCCTCCCGCTTAATACACTTCCCAGTCACCGTATCAGGGTGAGGAGAGTTGACTTTTCGGGACAGCGCCTGCATCGATTGGGGAAACACTCCGGCCGCATCTTCGGGTTATGGGTTCGATGCTAGGTCCTATATAAGCAGCTTTTGCTTTATATATGAAATGTTTTTTAATCGACCCTGCGCAACATCTCGAGGAAGTGAGGACCCGCGGGCTTGACGCGCGAACCGCTGGTTCTAGAGCGAAATGGCTCGAGATTTGGCATCCCGAGTGCCACCGAGTTGATTTTGAGATTAACAGGTCATAACTCGGGAACTGCTAGTCCTAAAGCAAAATGGCTCGGGATTTGGCTTACCGAGTGTGCTCTACGCCACCAACGAGTTTGTTTAGCAATTTACCGGTCGTAACTCGGGAACCGCTAGCCCTGAGGCAAAACGGTTCGACTCTAGTCTCCCTTAAGCGAGCGAACCCCAGACCTCGGTCACAATCGGATGGCTGCCGCCAAGTTTATTTTTTGCTCGCACAATATCTCGTCGGCTGCTTATATCCTCTTCGGGTTCCAGACAATTTTCCTATTTCCGAGGTAAATGTAGAGTTCTGCAGGCGGTTTTAAGCCGAACGAATCGAAGCACAACCGCACGAACCCCTTTTACGTAATACACAGTCCAGTGTGTTCCATCTCCGTCTCTCGAGTCCTGCAAATTCAGTATAGAACATTCGGACGCTCTGGGACGCGTAGGGAGCAGGTCTTTCGAATAAACTCCTCTGAATGTGCAGATCCCCAACATTTTAGCATATCTGGCGAGGTCCAAGTTCGTTAAGGCCCTGTTCATGGGAACCCCGGCTTCAGATAAAATCCACGACCACACCATGGGACTTTTTTTTTTCTCAGTCCGCCACCCGTTCTCGAAGTGGCTTGTACTTCCATCTTAGCGTTGTGCCGCTTTATTTCCTCGAGTTGTCTTGAGTTAGCCTTGAAGTCATTGACGGCCTTGGCTATTCCTGCCGCTCCACCTCCTACTGCTCCGAGTACGAAAAAAATTGCATATACCGCTTCCTCAAGTGCAGTCTCCCGGTCACGGTCTCTCCCCTCAAATTAAGCGGACGATCGTCCTGGTCGGTTAGCCACATTCTGATTGAGTGAATGGCGTTGCTGGTTACAGGTAAATAGATCAAGTTGTGAGGGGATTGCACTATCTTGTATCCCTGTGGGCAGTTCGGAAAGAACGAGTATAGGGTCAGTTGCCTCGACCTGTTCACATAAGAATTGCCTACTAGATCACAGTGTACCAAGACGAAATTGACATCAAGGACGTTGGCCGTGTTCTGGGCGATACTAATACCATATACGCACACTTCAGGTTCGAATCTGAATAACTTCCCCACGGTTGTCGGGTCGTCAGCAGAGAAATCTACCTTGTATGGTTTGTTCGTGATATGCAGCTCGCATTTTAGAGTATTGGGGTTGCTGATAATACGGATGTGCGAGGTGTCATTCGAGACATCCCAGTGCTGACGCATCTTCAGCTCCCCGTAGATGTATTTTTCTATCACTTCTAATTCGTAGGAACCTTCCGGGTCGACGAGTTTCGTCCACTCCCTGCCGTTGTTGTGGCTGTACCTAAACCTGTCCGAATCGAAAGCTTTCACGTTCGGAACTGAGTTGTACGTTTCCAAGTTGACCAGGGTGATCTCCCATCCTTCCGCGTTGTCTGCGAGCAGTAGAGGAGTTGAAAACTTGGTGGTGAAATCCGCGGTGTTCGAGAAAAGAACTATGGACGAGGAAGGCATCGTTCCCCATACGTCGCACAAAACGAGAATGTCTCGAATGATCTTAGGCATTTAAAAGGGCTCTTTACCCCTTTATTGGTTATTTTTTATTCGTTTTCCTAACATCTCCCAGACTCTTCGACCAACATGCCTTGCTCGGCATCCGATAAAAGACCGTTAGCTTTCAACTCCGCGTAAATATGCACTTTTTCCTGGTCTAGCGAGGTGTTCCCAGCATCTCTCGAAGCCCAGTCTTTCACACAGATCGTTCAGGTCTTTGTAAAACCGGTATCCTTCCCCTCGTCGAATCGGCTGTTGTTGCCACCGCTTAACGGGCTTAACGCGCGTTGTGTATCCTTCCCCTTGTAGAATCGGTTGTTGGAGTCCCTTCTCCTTTCCAAATACCGGTTTTAATGAAAGTCGCGTACTTGTAACGGGCGCTCAATTTCAGTCCCTTACACTCGGGATCGTAGTCTCTGTAGACTGTGCTACTTCTCCTGAGAATATCGTGATAATCCAATAGACTCTGGTAATCGTCGGTCGGTTTACGAGGGTTCTTGAGCATGATCAACTGCCACAACTCGTCGGTGCCCCTGTACGTTTTCCTTCCCACTACCACGTTGTCCTCTTCGAAATTCACGTCCGCAGAACCTATCCTGTACCGTTTAGTTTCCGGATCGTACCTAATACCAAAAGTGGGGTCGGTGAGGGTCTCTCTATTGGTGAACATTCTCAGGTACTCGGTAGCTAGTGGTCCTAGTTGCACGGTGGCGAGTAAACAAGTCTCTTCCTCCAAGTATCTCATTCGAGCGCTTGGAGTCATGGCTTCGATTTGCTTGAGTGAGGCGGGGGTTAGTGCTCCCATAGAGCTAGATAACTGTCTCATCGCCCCGGCTTTAAAAGCCAGCTCTGATTCCAAGTCTTCCGTATCTCCTCAATCTCCCTCCCTACTATAGCCGGGTCTAGTCGCGGCTTCCAAGGCCCTCTGAATGTTCCGAAGTTTTTCCCCGTGCTGTATGTGTTGTTTCTGTTGCCGGCTTCGATAGCCCCAGCAACTCTTTGATCTGGAGCTGACGTTGAGCGGCCACCTCCTTACTGTCACTCGGAGTTTGGTCTGCTCTTGAATGGGGTCCGCGATCAGTTTGAAAATCGTTGTCAGGTGCTCCAACTCGGTGGCCCTTTCGAGTTTTGCGTTGAGGAATTTTCGCTTGAGACACTGTTTTAAAGCCTCGAACTGTTTGGAGAACTGGTCCGGGCGTTCCTGACTTGCCATGATTTTTTATTGATGGACAAAATCGCTCATCCACATCAACTCAAACACTCTTGTCCACGTCAACCCAAACATTCACGTTCTCGTCAACCCAAACACACACGTTCTTGTCAACATCGACGGCAACATCGGGTCAAACTAACGCGTTTCAACTTAGTATAGACTCAATCCAACATGTGTCTGTACCTTCCTTCTGTCAAGGGTTTGGTTTTGTCGATGGTTAGAAATCCGTGCGGGTCAGAGTTTCAACACTCCCCGCAGGTTCGCTTAAACTCCTCGAATCTCATGTCGCACCCGACGTGGTTGTTGTACACGTGGCCGAGATTGGCGTCGTCTTGCCTGAAGAGAATCAGGATGTTCGTGTTATCTCGGACCACCTGATTCGGTATCTTGCTGTAGGTTTGGCACACGTAAAAGCCGTCCACGTTAGCTTGCTGTCCGTAGGCGAAGTACCTCTCGATCCTGTCCAGTTACTCGATCATGCAGTCATCAAAAAGGAATATAGTCTTCTTGCCGGGGTCTAGAAGCACCTTAGGTAGCGGTACCTCCTCGTTGTTCGAGCAGAAAACCGCGACTACCGGGCAGGTCTCGTCGAAGGCTGCTTCAGTCGCTCGTACTTACTCTGAAACAGGGTCTTGGAGCACACGCAGAGTCTGTCGTATTCTAACCAGCCCTCGTTGCAGAGGAGGTTGAGGATGAGATTCATCTTCCCACAACCGGCCGGACCACATACGATGCATCGCAGTGAATCGGGGAATCTAAGCTTACTCCGAGGTGTCTTGATCATTCCGACAGTTTCGCCGAGAGGTTGTCGTAATTAATGAGTTTCATTATTTAAGTCTTTATTCGGTTTAATAAAGGCCTGAAATGCATTTTAAACATGTACTGCTTGAAATGCAAACGAGACACCGACACCCTCGACTCCAACCTCGTAACGACTTCGAATAACCGCCTGTTGTTGAAAGGCAAATGCGCGATCTGCGGGACCAAGAAAGCCCACTTCCAGAAGGGTTGGAAGCGGGGTAAGAAAGGTTCGGGTCTGTTTAACAAGATCATTGATAAACTACCAGTAGAACTTCACATCCCCGGGTACAGGTACTGCGGGCCCGGTGCGAAACTCGGCAAGAGACTGGCTAGGGGAGACGTCAGTATAAATGCTCTAGACGAAGCTTGTAAACGACATGACCTAGCCTACACCGCCAGCTCTGCTCTGGAAGACCGACACCGAGCCGATGAAGAGATGGCTTCCGCAGCCCGGAGTATACTGCTGTCGAACACCGGGGGGGGGGGGGGGTTGGGTGAGAAGGCGGCCGCTGCGGGTGTTGCCAGTGCGATGAAGGTTAAGGTCAAATTGGGGATGGGGCAACGATAAAAAAATAAATGAATAAAGGAGCGGAATGGCTACGTTAGTCAAGAACTGCACAAACCGGCTAGGCGTCAATACCCGAGACGTAGAATGAAGGCCCTCGGCACGGATGACTTGTGGCAAATCGATCTCGTGGAAATGATCCCGTACTCGGGCGTTAACGAGGGATTTAAGTACCTGCTCACGCAGATAGATGCGTATAGTAAGTTAGCCCGGGCAGAACCAGTCAAATCCAAGACTATAGGCGACGTTGCGACCTCCTTCGAGAAGATGCTGGTCTCGTCCAGGCCTAGACACCTGCAGTCGGATGAGGGGAAGGAATTCTTCAACTCCCGATTCGCAGCCCTGAAGAAACGGCACGGTATCAACCACTACAGCTTCCTTTTAGAGACCAAGGCCAGCGTGGTCGATCGCTTCAACCAGACCCTGAAGACGGGTATGGGGCACAAATTCATGCTCAGGGGCAGCTACCAGTGGCTCGACCTGATTGCCCCACTTCTACGCCAGTACAACAGATTCGTCCACAGGACGATCGGGACTAGACCGAAAGACTAGGTTGCGGGTATTACTGTTCCACCGGCCGTTCGAGTGTCGAATTGTTCGGCGGATAAACCCAAGTTAAGAGTCGGGGACGAGGTGAGAATATCTCGCGTCAAAGGCACGTTCGATAAGGGTTACCTGCAGAACTGGACGAACAAAGAATACACGGTAGACAAAGTGCGGAACACGAATCCCGTCACGTACACCTTAAGGGATTACGGTGGGGAGAGTATTGAGGGCGCGTTCTATGAGCAGGAGTTGCAAAAGACTCGGGTGCCGGACCTGTTTCTGGAGGAGAAGGTGTAGAGACGCGGAAGGCGGGGGGAAAGACCAGTACCTGGTTAAGTGGCGGGGTTACGACGATAAGCTCAACAGTTGGGTCGATAACCTGGACTTGCTGGGATGGATCACAACCAGAAATGATGTACTACATTAACCGGAAATGATGTAATGCAGGCTGGAATGTTCTAGAACATTCTATTCAATCACGTCATCTCCGGTTTTAGTGCAATTCCCGGTAGATCCTGTATAAAAGCTAAGACCTTTTCCCGTAAGCTCTCTTTTCAGTTTGGATTTTGTCAAGAGAGCATCGCCAAGCTGCCTCTCACTTTTCAATTTTATTTACGCCAAGAGAATATCTCCGCCGTGTTTGTAAGTTCAATCAATCCATTTTTAAAACATGTAGAAATTTTTTTCATATATAAATGTGAAGCGTGTACGTTTAGTTTTCAATTCTTGTTTCTAGATACGAAAATGTCCGCAAAAACACAGCCTTTACCTGCGCATTTTGCGGTGAAGTTCTCCTCCCAACGATATCTCATCAACCATCTTCCGGATGTCAACATCCAGGAGACCCGACAGATGATTTTCGTTGCGTCCTGCACCGTTCCATCTGCAAGGAGACCGGGTGCGGCGACTGCACCGTGGTCGCCAACCTGCGAAGACGCCTTCGAGGGTAGCTTCCGGTGATAAGAGAAGGACTTCACGCGCGACGATGGCTGTGCCCCTCTCCTCCACGATCCTGTATGCCTCATGTCTTGCGCCAAACCCGCCATTGCCCGACTGTTATCGCCTACCTGACCAGCCTAATTTCCTGCAAGTTCCAACTCTGTATGACTCTGTTCCAACTCTCTTTCCAGAGCCGGGCAAACCCTCAATGCCGGGTTCTGGAGCCATTACGCCAACGCTCCCTCCACCCACGACATCCCTCGGTTGGTCGAACAAGCCTACGAGAAGATCCATCACGCAATCAACACTTTCGCGGAAAAGGGCAGCGGCTGGGTTGTCGGCGCCGTTACGGATCTCCTGATCAAGGTAGGGAAGTACGACCTTTCCGCGCGTCCTCCTACATTCCTCTCCCGGTACAGCTAAGGAAGAAGAGCCAGTTTGTTACCAACGTGGAGAACAGGACGGACAACCGCTGCTTCCTGTACTCCGTGTTGGCGGCTATTCATCGCAGCTTCGTCGTGGATCCTCAGCACTACACCCAGTGGATGGATACCGTCGACCACTCGACGCTTCGGTACCCGGTGGAGCTGAATCAGATGAAAGAGTTCGAAGTCAAGAACAGCGGTCTTGCCATCAACGTGATCGCCTTCACCACGTAATTCGGACTTCACCCTATCCGAGTCTGCAAGTCCGTGGTTGGTCGTCTGGTGATCGACTTGCTGTTTCTGGCCGAGGACAACGATGATGGCAGCCCCAATTTCCACTACATGGCTATCGTGGACTTTGATGGCTTCTTCAAGCGGGCCGGTGTTGGAAGCAACAAGATATTCTACTGCCGGAACTGCTTCTCGAGGCTCATGAGGGAAATAACCTTTCGCAAACATCGCGTGGAATGCTTCGTCCTGAACCCGAGCCAGCAGTTGCGGTTCCCCAGAAACGGCGCTAACACCCTAGAGTTCAAGCACTTCAGTCGGCAAAACAAGCATCCGTGGGAGATCTACACCGACTTCGAGTGCTTGCTCCAGCCCATGTCGGGGCCTCTGCCTGGTCCATCCACCAGTTCCACGACACCATCCACAAGCACGTTCCATGCAACTACGGCTACGTCGTCGTCGGACCTGAAGGGGAAATCGTCACGTCAAAATACCCCTTCGGACTCGATGCGGTGGAACACTTCATGAAGTCCGACGAAGAAGAGGCCCTGAAATACGCTGCCATCATCGCCAATCCTTGTTGCTAGCGCTCACCGAAGAGGAAGAGGCTCGTTTCCTGCTGGCCCAGAACTGCCACTACTGCAGACAACGTTTTTCCCCGGGATTGTACGCCTCGCAGAAGAAGGCTCAAGAAGAGATGAAGGTCCGAGACCACGACCATTTCCCTCCCGGCAAGTACCGCGGTGCGGCGCACATTGTCGGCGAGGCAGACCAGTGTCATCCCCGTGGTCGTTCACATTTTGGAAGGCTACGACGTGCATCTACTGGTGTAGGCTGCCGAGAAGTTTACCGGAAGCGTCGACATTATCACCAGGAATGCGGAGCGATTCCAGAGCATGTCGGTGAACCTGAAAACCCCCACCCTCTCCCCAACGCACCCAAGAAGAATCTCGTCGTCACGCTTAAGTTCATCGACAGCCTGAACTTCTTGGCCTCGTCCCTGGCGACGCTCGTCACGAACCTGAAGAATGCGGGTGGCACTGTCCCCATTCTCCGAGCCGGTCTAGAACGGTCTTCTCTATGCGAACTGTTCACAGCCTCCTCTGTATTGAACTCCGAGACTAGCACTTCAACTGCTACAACCAACCCTTCCATTACCTGACCTGACACGGATACCTTAATGAACCTGCTAACCCAGAAAGGCCACTACCCGTACGATCACGTCACTGGACCGGAAGTCTTCGAGGAAATGGAGCTCCCACCTAGAGAGGCTTTCTATTCGAAGGTTAAAGAGGAGGGAATCAGCAAAGAGGAGTACCGACATGCCCGGACTGTCTACCTCTACGGACGTCTACCTCCTCGCCGATGTCTTCGAGAACTTCCGGTCTATCTCCCCCAAGATTTTTCGTCACGACCACTGCTACTATCTGTCCACACCCGGTTTCAGTTGGGGCGCAGCACTGTGGCAAACAAAATCGAAACTCTACCTCTTCACCCACATCATGAAGCATAAGTTCATCACTTCCGGTATCTGATGCGTCCTTTCGTACATCGCTCGTCGCTATTCCGCTGCGAACAACGTCCCATATCCTTCCTCCTCAACCTCGACGCCAACAACCTCTACGGGTGGGTCATGATCCAGAAGTTACCGTACGGGAAGTTCAGGAGGTTCGAGCCTTCGACGTCTTCTCAGTTTCCAACGACGGGGATTACGGATACATCTTGGAAGTAGACCTCGACTACCCTCCCAGATTACATGATGCCCACAATGACTACCCCCTGGCTCCGGAATAGTTGAAGATAGATCCTTCGATGGTTTCGAAGTTTTCGAAAAGGGTAGCCAAGGAAATTGGACACGTCGTCAACTCTACCACCAAGATAGCCTCCAATCTCTTCAACAAACGGAACTATATCGTGCACTACTGGAACCTGAAATTTAACCTGCAGCAAGGCTTGGTTCTCCGCCGCATCCTAGCCTTCAAGAAGGTGGCGTGGCTGAAGCCTTACATTAAGGGCAACACCACGCGAAGACAGGCAGCCGTGAATGATTTTGAGAAGCAGAAGAGGGTGTCCGTCAAACTCGCCACCAAAGTGGAAAATTCGATGAAGTATACCTCACTTCCTCACGCTGACTCTTTCCAAATCGTCAACGAGCGCCTAATCTCCGTACTACTGAAGGCCAAGATAATCGACTGTCACCTCCCCATATATTCCGGTTTCACCATCATGGAGCTTTCGAAGCTATTGATGTACCAGTTCCACTATGGATACACCAAACCGAAGTACGGGAATAAGGCGTCGTTGCTCGTTACCGACACGGACAGTCTGTTCTACTCGATCGAGACCGAGGACCTCTACGTGGACATGATCGAGGAAAGGGGCGAGTGGTTCGACACCTCCAACTACGACCCGCCATCCCCTCTTCAACGCTGAGAACAAGCAAGTCCTCGGCAAGTTCAGAGTTGAGCTGGGTGGTGTACCGGTGAAGGAGTTTGTAGGCCTCAGGTCTAAGATGTATTCCTACATCATGAGGAGACGTCCAAGCAGACGGCAAAAGGCATCGACAGGACCTTTGTGAAACAACACCTGGTTCATGAGGACTACAAATGATGCTTTGATCAGCATGCTGTCGAAAAGGGTTCCTGGGCTACGATTCGTAGCCGAAAACACCAACTCGCTACAGACATCATAGCCAAGTCCCTTCTCAGCCCTTACGATGACAAGCGCTACATCTTGGCCCACAGACACTATGGAACTTCTCCGAGCAGTTATGAGGAGGAGGACGACGACAAAAGGCAAAAGGCATCGACAGGACCTTCGTGAAACAACACCTGGTTCAAGAGGACTTCAAATGATGCTTCGAACAGCATACCATCGAGAAGGGTTCCTGGGCTACGATTCATAGCCAAAAACACCAACTCGCTACAGACATAGTGGCCAAGTCCCTTCTCAGCCCTTACGATGACAAGCGCTACATCTTGGACGACGGGGTTAGCACTTTGGCCCACAGACACTATGGAACTTCTCCGACCGGTTATGAGGAGGGGGAGGACGACTTCGACTCTGACGTGGACCTCGACAGCAATCTGGAAGAGGTGGAGAAGCGTGATCGCGAAGGAGAAGTGTCGGGTAGCGAGGGAGAAGGAAAAAGAGTTGAAGGCGTCCCCTCCCATCGAGAGGTAGAAACGATGGCAAAGTTGGATGAGAGGGAGAGGAGAAGAGAAGCCAATAGACTGAGGAAGGTAGCTGCCGAGAGAGAAACACAAGCCTCCAAGTGCGAAGAGAGGAGGAAGGTGAGGAGAGAGCAGAATGCGGTTCAAAAACGGAAGACGCACGAAGAAATGAGTGAGGAACAGAAAGAGCAGAGAAGAGAGCAAGATCAAAAACGATAGCACGAGTCGGGAGGAACGAGACGCAAGGGAGAGAAGCGTAAGGCCATGTCGGAGGAGAAGGCGGAGGCTAATAAAAAGAGACGGAAACAATATGCTGCGAAGATGAAGAACTTCTAAATCCACCTTCCTTATCTACACGGTGCGGTCGGCTATGCCATCCGGGACTTCGGTCTCTGGCAGGTTCAACCAAGTTGGAAAGGCGACCGTACTTTTACCTAATCCCATCCCATCCTTCCCCTCCCTTTGCTTTCCATCCTAATCCTCAACCAGTGTGTATACGTGTGTGAGTGTATGTATAAATGAGTGGATCCGTAAAATCGGCATTAGTAATGTTTATAAATCAACCTCTTGGCTATTGTCGGTCCTACGCGCGCACTATGAACTGTAAGAAGGAAACGTTCGGCTTCTTTAACCCTACATTTTTACCGCCCGTAGGGAGGAAAAGCCTCGTACAGTTCGTTAACGGAGACTGGGCCCTCCTTTCGTGGGTGAGTAGCTAAAGCCCGAGCAGTTTTGCTCTAGAAACAATGGTTCCCGAGTTATCGAGGGTGGGCCAACTTACCAAAATTCGAGTACCCGAACTCTGAGGAGGGCCACGCGTAGGTTGCAGTCTGGGGATACTAAATCCCGAACCGTTTTGCTCTAGGACTGACGGTTCTAGAGTTATTGGGGTGGGCCAATTTCCCAAAAATGGTGATAACCGATTTCTGGGGTGGGCCACACTAGGGCACAACCAGGGAAAGCCAAATCCCGAGCGGTTTTGCTCTAGGACTAACTCGGTTCCCGAGTTATTGGGGGTGGAAAAGTACTGGGACAAAGTATTCCTTCCAAATTGATGGTCTTCATCCAAGATGGCGGCACTTCCAGATTGCATGGGGGCGGCCATCTTGGTGTCCCTGTCCTTGGTCGAAAATAGTACTATCATACTACTCATCTGGGGTTAGATGTTATAATTGGAATTATAGTACTCTCTAGAATATTAAAACAACATCCCTGCAAATGTAAAGGGGTTTGAAGTTTCTCCATGTGCTTGTTTGCAGATGAACTCTCAGTGAGTGAAAATACATTGCCCCTGATGTAGGTGAAACTTTCTCCAGTGCAGGGCCGTAGCGACTGGGGGTGGATGGGGAGCAGTTGGCAAATTTGAGTTGTCGAGTTGGCAAACTCGGATAAATTTTCACTGCAAAGTCCCTTTTCCATTAATACTGGTTAATTATTATCATCATTCGGTCAGTTTGAAAGTAAAGTTTAAAGGGCAATGACATCCATTTTGACATGCGTGCTTTACTTTTGGATCACTTACACAATAACTAAACACAAGAACTGCGGTAAGAATACGTTCACGTACGTCCGATACAAAATGTAATTATTACATCACCAAAAACACGATACGAAGACTGCCATTGTTTTGCTGGAAGGCGCAGAAATTAATGCCGACAGATGTCACTTTTCGATTTCGACTCGCAGCTAATAGAGTTATCTCAATCGCCTGCGAGTCGAAATCGATGACTTCCATCTGTCGGCATTAATTTGTAGGCATTCCAGCAAAACAATGGCGGTCTCCGTATCGTGTTTTGGTGATGCAATAATTAAATTGTTGTATCGGACGTACGTAACATATTCTTACCGCAGTTCTTGTGTTTAGTTATTGTGTAAGTGATCCAAAAGTAAAGCATGCATGTCAAAATGGATGTAATTGCCCTTTAAGATGCTTTTTATTTCATTAGTTTTCTAACACTTCTGTTTAGCATGCGAGTAACTGAAATGCTGCCCCTGACAGTTCCTGATCGCTTTCCTGCAGCTCTACGCACATCCACGCGACTGATGAAGGTGATGTGAGGTCACAGCTTAGCTGTGCCGAGCGAGTAACGTGAAGATCTAGCACTACAAAAATCTGCCTAGTTGGCAAAATTGAAAATTGACTTGGCCGTTTTGTTTGATATTCGACTGTCCTTCTGTTAGCCCATCACCACCTTGACTTAAAAAATATCGTACATAATGTAGAAAATAAAATAAAATACGCATTAAACTGCATCCCCGCCAAGTTTGAAGCCGTGATAACAATTAAAGTGGCAATATCACCAATTGAAATGTAAACGAAAATACCATGGCGCCATCTAGCGGTAGTGATATTGTTAACCTTTATAGCTTACTTGGAGGTGCACGAGGACGTGCCAAATTTTCGCTCAATAATTAAGAAGGTGGTGGCTTGTTTGTATCGTTAAAAGAAATGGCGCTGTACATTCCTTCGCTTGATGCAAGCAAGTGGGGAGTGCTACATGTTGCCAGACTCTGCTTACTTTCTCTCGGTGATAGTGCCACTTTAACTTCACGAAAATCATACACAGTTGGCAAAGCCGTAAACCTAAAAATTGAGTTGGCTATTTCATTTCCTATAGCCATTCTTTAGTAAAACAGTGGTGCCCAGAAGGAGGGTCAGTTAAAATGTTTCTTAGGTAATGAAGAAACGTCAACAAAATCTGCATAAAACAAAGCTCAATAAGGACTTCTACCACGTTTTCACCAACTGAAATCGTGATATCAAATTATGTTACAAATTTGCTTAATTGTTCGTCTGCTAGCCCATAGTGCCATGGTGTAACAGATCGTGAACTTAATCCATATTTCACGAAAATCGGGTACAGTTGGTAAAACTAAAAACTGAGTTGGAAAAATTGAGTTGGTTGTTTGATTGCTATATTTCTTTTTCTGTTAACCAATCACCACTACGATTTAAAGATCCTTTTGTAGTGATGCAGAAACAACTACTTCTTTTTATAAAACAAAAATTTGAAGGTCCAAAATTTTACGATATGAGTCGATAAGATCCCCAATTAAAGGAAAAAGCGGCCCAATGGTCATGAAATGAGGGCAAAGAATACCTAAGATTCGCTGAATCAAGGGTGAAAAAAAATGAAAGTGGAGCATGTCGATTTCATATTTGAAAGCTTTTCTCCAAAAATACCTTAAGTTGTTTTGGACAAAGCTGCTTAAAAGGTTTTAACATTTTTTTCATCTTTCGACGCTCCATTTTTGAAAATCTGGGGCATGTTGTTACTTTAAAATGTGGAAGTTTTTTGCAGTTATATCTGTGGCCCTAGTCGTTTGGGATAAAAATAAGCAAAAGTTTTTCACTATTTTTCACCTTTTGATAGTGCATTTAAAAAAGTTTTTTCTGCCGCTGTCCCCTCCCCTACCCATGCTTGCACACACCAGTTCATCGTAATTCACTATATAATAGCCTAAACGTTCAAAATGTACACTTAACCGAACCCCCAATCGTTAATGGCTAGCTATGGCACTATTTATACAATTTTAGACTGAATTTCGATAAATTTCCAAAGTAAACTTCTAAAAAACATGATTTAGTAACAATGAAGTTTTTACTAAACCTGCTATCCATACAAACGGATAAGAAAAATCACCGAAAATTGCTTGACAAGTTGTTACAAATGCGCTCACTGGAGGCTAAGAAACAGGTACTAAAATAGCGTAAAATGCATTAGCTTCCGGGGCTCTGCCTCGGACCCCACTGGGGAGGCTTACAGCGCTCCCCAGTAGAGTAAGAATACGATTGAGTTGTACATCCATCCTCGGACGGAAGTGTCGTCATTACCTCCACTTCTGGTCACGTAATTAAAGTGGGGGTAATGACGTCACTTCCGGTCTGGTGATGAAAAGTGGGGGTAATGACGTCACTTCCGGTTTTCATCGATATGGAGGATGGTGGAAAAGTGTCTTTTGCTACCTTTTTTTTTCGTTCTCAATCTGTAGGATGGTGGAAAAGTGGCTTTTGCTACTTTTTTGCATCCTTTTGATACCTCCATGACTCTCAATTATGACGTCACAGTGGAGTTAATGACGTCACTTCCGGTGAAAAAGAGCCTTTTGCTACCTTTTTTTCGTTTTCATCGATCTGGAGGATGGTGGAAAAGTGTCTTTTGCTACTTTTTTTTTCCGTCAATTTGGAGAAGGGTAGGAATTGACGTCATTACCCCCACTTTTTCATTTTCATCAATCCGGAGGATGGTGGAAAAGTGCCTTTTGCTACCTTTTTTTTCGTTCTCAATCTGAAGGATGGTGGAAAAGTGTCTTTCGCTACTTTTTTTTCCCGTCAATTTGGAGGAACCCCCCCCCCCACTTTTTTAGTTTTCATCAATCTGGAGGATGGTGGGAAAGTGCCTTTTGCTACTTTTTTGCATCCTTTTGCTACCTCCATGACTCTGAATTATGACGTCACTTCCGGTGGAAAAGTGCCTTTTGCTACTTTTTTTCCGTCAATCTGGAGAAAGGTGGGAAGTTAACCCCAATGTTTTAACACCCTCTAGGTCCAGGTGTTATACTTAGCACCCTCTAGGTTCATGTGTACTGTTTAGCACCCTCCACAACGGGGTGTACTATTTAGCACCCCCTACGATCAGGTATACTATTTAGCACCCAGTAGGACCGGGTATACTATTTAGCATCCCCTGGGTCAAAAATTTTGAAATAAACAAAAAGTTAACTCTTTTTAATGATATTTTGCGATTAATAACAAAAAAAGAAGCATGGATTCGAGTTCAATAATTTTAACGGGAATAGATGCCGAACTGAGTTGCAATTTAAAAACTCCCTTATACTTATACCCTAAAAAAGAGTACGAAATGGCACTCGTCTCCTTGGATATGTACTACAGTATTTTCAATGTGCACGCTGACAATAACGAATTTTTGTACGCCATCGACGGTGGAGCGAATTGGATCGAGGTGCGAGTGGTTCCCGGCGCTTACGAAATTTCGGACTTGAATAATTTTATACAGTCTACTTTGGAAGAAAGTGGTCACGAAAAAATACCATAGTTTTAGAACCGAATCACAATACTTTAAAAACAAATTTGGTTGTAAATAATCCGCTTTACGGCGTTTCGTTTCTGGGAAATAATAATTTAGGAACTGTTCTAGGGTTCCTTCGGGGAACTTATCCTAAAACTCAGCAAGGTCAAAAATCCATGGATATAATGGGGCTCAATACAATTTTCGTTCATACCAACATAATCGGGTCTTCCTACGTGAATGACGACACTTAACCTTGCATATACGCTTTTTATCCGGGAGTGCCACGGGGTTATAAGATGATAATTTCCCCTCAAAATTTAATTTACCTTCCCGTAACTACCGACAAGATTCGTAATATTCGTATTTGGTTAACTTCTCAAGATAACGAAATTATAAATTTAAACAGGGAAACCCTTGCCGTCAGACTTCATCTGAGGTCTAAAAAATAATTTTGTACGTATTAAAAAAAAGAATGTTAGTATTCGAAAGAAAAAAAAGAATAATTGGAAAAGGATTCGTCGTAGATAATAATCAATTAAGGGCAAAAAAAGCAGAATTCATCAAATATATAACGAGAGGGAGAAGATGAGTTTAACGGAACATTACCTCGATATAAACGAATCTTTACAACAAGATTCTTCTGTGGAGAGCTACGCATTTCACGAATATAATCCGATAGTAGGAACCAATCTAAACAACGTCAATTCGGAAATTAGAATCGCAATCGAAAACCAGGATTTGTTCCTACACGTCGCGAATAGTTATCTTCTGATTAAAGGCAGGTTACTGAATGCCGACGGTTCTAGTTTTGCCGATGCGGACGTAGTGTCTCTCATCAATAATGGTTCCATGTACCTGTTTTCCGGCATTAAATATCACTTGGGGGATAAGCTAGTGGACGAGTTAAATTACCCCGGTTATGGGACTCTCATGAAAGGTCTCCTTACGTATGGTTCGACCGATCAAGTGTCGTTCGTTGCTGGGGAACTGCTGGGCGTTAGATGCGGCAGAATCTTCCGCGGCCAGTTTAAACGATAACATCGGATTCAAATTACGGCATTCCATCATCGTGAAGGAAACGACTCCTAAAGGAAGCTTCTCATTCGCCATTCCCTTAAAACACTGCATGGGATTTTTCGAAAATTATGACAAGGTGCTGTACGGTGCCAAGCATGTCCTAACGTTGTCTAGGGCGAGCAATGAAGACGCTGTATTCAGGGCAGCTGCAACAGCCGTTGGGAAAGTCGAATTGAGTAGCGTTTCGTGGCACGTACCCCACGTAACCACATCTGACGAGCAAAAACTCAGGCTTTTTAGTTACATAGAAGGTGGGATGAACGTGGACTTGGGTTTTAGGCACTGGCATTACGATAGTTGCGAACTTCCTCAGAGCACTAGTTTCACATGGCGCGTGCTTACTACTTCAGCCGTTGAAAAACCGAGGTGGGTTATTCTAGCTCTTCAGACTAATAGAAAAGATGTGCAAACTAAAAATCCAGCCGTATTTGATCACTGCAGTCTTCAAGACGCTCACGTAACTTTAAATTCCGAACGTTACCCGTTCTTGGACTTGAACGTAAATTACGCTACTGGAGAATACTCGATCCTGTATAGAATGGCTCAAAAGTTTAGACGCGCTTTGTACGATGTCGGGGACTAGTGAATCGATTCAGTGCAGTTTAAAAAGACGTATCCTCTAGTAGTTTTGGACTGTTCCAAGCAGTCTGAGAGACTTCAGTCCGGCATAGTCGACGTACAAGTTAAGTTGAAATTTAACGCCGCGGTTCCAGCTAACACGACGTGCCACGCGCTGTTGATCGGTGAATGAAAAATGAGTTTGAAATTGGATAAAGGCAAAGTCGAAGTGATTTATTAAAAAAAGGGAGATGGCGAAACAAAAAACGAAAACAAGTAAAATCGGAAAAAAACGGAGCGGGGTAAAAAGAAAAAAAGATCGTGAAACGAGGTGGGTTTTTACCATTGTTGGCATTGTTGGGACCCTCTTAGCCGGTGTAGGTGGTCTAGCCAGAGGTGCCGCCAGTATCGCAGCTGCAGTTAAAAAGAGCCAGAATGATGCTAAGGTAATGGAAGAAATGGTGAGACATAACAAGAAGATGGAGGATTCGGGGTTGAAACGTAAAAAGAAAAAAAAAGTGAATCGTGGCAGAGGGCTCTTTCCAAGGCCAGTGAAGGTCTGATCGATTTTACTAAACCGTTAACGAATCTCGATTTAAACAGATTAGTCAAAGTTTTGAAAATTCCTAAATACAGAGGTACTTTTAGCAAGGATCGTCTGCTGTTAAAACCTAAACCTCGTAGCGAATGCGGCATCGTTAATCTTGAAAATTTTCACAATGGAAATGGAAGTCATCGAGTGGCTTACTCAACAGTTACTGACGTACCCTGTTATTTCGACAGTTTCGGCAACCACGAACCACTGACATCCATTTTGGAGTATTTGGGTCCCGTTAAATACAACTATGACAGGGTGCAAAATTTTAATCAAACTTTCGGGGCTCGCCAGGTTACTGATTCTTTTATTTTTTGCGTCGAATATGTCCTGTGAGTCCATGAACAAGACATTATCAAGTTTGGTTTCTAATTCGTTTATACCGAGAAGCTTCGCGTCGATGTATTCTTTATTCGCGGCATCCTTAGATTGTGCGGGTGATGCGAGATTCTTGATTCGTCTCCGTTGTGCATCGAGTACCAAACGCTCGCCCTCATCATCGTTCAACGCCGAGTGAAGTCTATCTATGCGGTACCCGTCTCTAATAGTCTTGAAGAGAAATTCTCTAGTAACAGCTTCTGAAGGTTTTTCGGGGTTCATGAGGTTACTGATTCGTTTATTTTTTGTGTCGAATATTTCGCGAGAGTCCATAATCAAGGCATTATCAAGTTTGGTTTCTAATCAGTTTATACCGAGAAGCTTCGTATCGACATATTCTTTATTCGCGGTATCCTTAGATTGTGCGGGGGATGTAAGGTCCTTCATTCGTTTATTTTTTGCATCGAGCAGTCCATCGGGACCTTCCTTTAAAGCGTAACCGAGTTTGGTTTCCACTTCGTTTATAACGACAAGCTTCGCGTCGACGTATTCTTTATTCGCCGCATCTTTAGATTGTGCAGGGGATGCCAGATCCTTGATTCGTCTATCTTTCGCGTCGAGTTGACCATCGGCACTTTCCTCCAACGTAGTTTTTAAATTTTTTACGTCTGTCAACTGAGAATAAGTCACCGCATCTTCGGGATCTACACCAGCAGCTAGATTAGTTAAGCGATTCATTCGCATGTCTGATACAGTTTTTGAATCGACGTAATCCTTAGTCGCTGCATCCTTAGATTGCGAGGGAGTTTCGAGATCTTTAATACGTTTCTTTTCAGTGTTAAAATGTCCATCCGCATCTTTCTTCAATCCTACGTCGGCTTTAAATTTTTTTACTTCGTTTTTTAATTCGGTAAATTGGGAATAAATTACGACATCTTCGGGTTCTGTAGCAGCTCCGACTTTAGTCAGTCGCTTATTCTGCATGTCGTAATCATAGTTCAGGTCTAATATAAATCCTATACCCGGAACCCCTTTCACATCTCTTTGCGTTCGTTTCAAAGACTGTCCAAATTTATTAACCGGCATTTTGACGATTCTTTTTTTTTATATATAAACAAAAGGAATAAGAAATGTCTCATTCTACCTGGTATGGAAATCTTTCGAGTCTGTTGAAATCAAATTCTCTAGAAGTTAAGACGGAAAATGCGACGAATTTAAAAATGGAGTAAAGTACGTCTTATCTCCTTCCGTAGAATTCGAGGATTTAAAAGGAATAGGTTCTCCCATTTTGAACAAAGATTCCAGGTGTAAGGGATGGATTTCTCCGTCGACCCCCAAATCTCAAACCGCGATGAAAAATCTTACGATACATCTGCGAAAAATTAGAAATTGAAACCGACGAGCAGAAACCCGTTTCTCTGACGATGTTCAGTTACCCAAATTACTCGCACCCAGCTTCCATCTGCTACCCATTTTGTCAAAAGGCAGACGGTGAGTCGGATAAGCCGCTGTGTCTCAGAACGTGGGTGTACAACAACATCCACAAAACTAAAGGAAAACTTAAAAAAAACGTTATAGAAAATCGTGGTGTAACTTGGCTCCGTGCGGAAGTATGTCCTTGTCGGAAGTTAGTGGTAAAATTAACTCCGTGTACATAACAGCAACGACTCTCCCAGAACCGTAAAACTTTGGTGTAACGCAGATTACGGAGTCGTCGAATCTAATACATTCAACGAAAAGTTTTCGGACAAAGACTTTATGAGTTTGATTTCTGAATAAGAAAAAACGATGGATATTCAAAATTATGATTTCTTCGTGCCGATCAAGAAACCCAAAATTCACCCATTTCTACCTTCAAACATTAGATGCCTGATTATAGGACCGGCAAACTGCGGAAAGACGAACTTACCGTTTAATTTTATCTGTAACGAAGGATGGTTGGATTACGACAGATTATACGTGTACAGCAAAACTCTGTGTCAAGCGAAATACCGAGCTTTACAGTCTATATTTTCCGAAATTGAGGGCACCGTAGGGCGGGAGATTGCGAGTTTTCACGACTCTCAAAACGATTTAATTCCTCCCAAGGAGTTGGACACCAAGTTTCGTAATCTCGTGGTTTTTGATGATGTTCTTTTAGACAAACAAAAAAACGTAGAACGTTACTTCGCTCAAGGCCATCATTCTAACGCCGACGTTTTTTATTGCAGTCAGTCTTACACCAGAATCCCAAAACAAATGGTTAGAGATAACGCCAATTTATTAATCGTATTTCTCGTGGACGATTTAAAGCTGAAACATTTGTACGAAAATCACGTCGGTCCTGACATAGAATTTCCGAAGTTTAAAACGTTGTGTAGAACGTGTTGGGACAATTCGTACCGGTTTTTATCGATCGACAAAACGTTAAACGAGGGACGTTATAAACGTACGTTTTTGTTCGATGACAAAAGAAAGAAAAAAGATAACATGGAAAAGAAACGTGAAATAGTAAATCTCAAAAAACGTTTACGGGAAACATTTTTGAATCAACGTTTGGACGAACGAGATCAAGAAGAATCTTTACAAGAATTTTTTAAACCCGTCGTTAGTACTTTGAAACCTACTGTTGTTAATCCACCACCACCCGTAGTGAGTCCTGCGATTGCCGGTTTTCCAACGAGAAAACGACTAAAACGTATACGAATTATTACTCCCATAAAAAAACTTATAAATCCGAGGATGAAGATGATGAAGAGTGGGAAACCACGGGGACGGAGATAGCGCGAGATCCCTATCTTTCCGAATACTCGACTCCTGCTACGCGAACCGAATACGCATCTATCAGTACGGGTTTGAAAGTCACCCCCACACTTTCAGCAATACGAAACAGACGCGTGTCGATGCCTCCAGAACTTCCAAATTTCTCAATTCTCAGATCTTGGGATAGTCTGTTACCTGGCCAAGTCATAGGCCAAACGGCGAAATATTTCCTGATGAAATTTTTCGAAAATCCCAAAGAGACCAATCCTGTCTTCGAACTGCAATACGACATGAAAACTGGAGAAATGAGCATCACTAATAAACCCATAAAAATATTCGAGAACGACATAGTGGTCGGTGGTAATCAGTACGCGGGAAGACGAGGACTTTGGAGTTTGCTGGTTTTTAAGGATTGGAAGGAGCCGTCGTATGCTCCCGAAGTCAAAGCCAGTTACGCTTCTCTTTTAAAAAACATGCACGATATCTACCAAAACAACGATCCGGGCACTCGAAAACGTAAGTCGAATCGTAGTGCCAAGTACGTGTCGATAATCGGTCTTATCTGGGAGGATATGAAAACGAAGAAAAAGGGAACTGGCATGGTAAAAAAAACCGGGAGCAGGGTGGATTACAGGTACTACGACGATCCTGACGATCTGGTCGAAAGACTGAGGCTTTTGTACGGGTCAACCCAATTGGGTCACGACGGTCACAGGAACGAAATGATAGAAATTTTATCGGAATTGGAATAATGAAGGGTCATCACAGCTAGAGAAAAAAAGAAGGCTTATCAGAATTTAGGTTTACGATAAAAAAAATTTTGTATAATAAAAAAAGAGGCCAAGATGAAGTATTGCGTGAAATGTAAACGATCCATGCCTAACCGGCCCGAACCTTCTACTATTATTACATCGAAAAATAACAGAAGTATGGAAGTCTACTTTTGCGAAGTGTGCGGAACGAAAAGAGCTTCCTTTATCAAGTCTGGGAAAGGAATCGTAAATAAAATCGTAGACCATTTACCGGTAGAAGTACATTTACCCGGATATCAATATTGCGGACCTGGAACAAAACTAAATCAGAGAATAGCTAGAGGAGATCCTGGAATAAATAAACTGGATGAGGCGTGTAAAGAACACGACATAGCCTACTCAAAAAGTTCAAATTTAAACGAACGGCACGTCGCCGATGAAATTCTTATATCTAAAGCTCGAAAAGTACGTAAGGAGAAACTTCTTGGAGAGAAAAATTAGCCGCTGCGATCGTTAAAAAAATCATGGGGATGAAGCTCAAGTTCGGAATGGGAAGAAAAAAAAAACGAAATGGATCAACTCGTAAACGAGCTCCACAAACCGACGCGGAAACATTTTCTGAGGCGGAAAGTGATTGTGCGGAGTCTGAATGATCTATGGCAAGCGGACTTGGTGGAAATGATACCTTACTCTAACGTTAATAAAGGATTTAACTACCTACTGACTTGCATTAACGAAATGTCCAAGTTTTCTTGGGCCATTCCCCTTAAATCAAAATCCGGTGTAGTTGTTACGGAAGCTTTTAAGAAGATTCTCGAAGGAACGACACCCCCTAAAAATTTACAAGTTGATTTAGGTAGTGAATTCTACAATAAAAACTTTAAAGCGCTCCTTAAGCGTCACAACATCAACCTGTACTCTACCCACTCTGAGAAGAAAGTGAGCGTTGTAGAACGTTTCAACAGACCGCTGAAACCTCACATGAGGAAACAATTCACCAAGCAGGGGAACTATCAATGGGTATACATTATTGATGAGTTAGTTTCACGGTACAATGACATGGTTCACTCCGCAACTAAACTAAAACCGAGGGAAGTAACCAAACGTCACGAATCGTCACTGAAAATTAAACCGAAACAATCGTTGAAAAAACCCAAATTTGTCGTAGGAAATAAAGTCAGAATTTCTAAAGTTAAGAAAATTTTTGATAAAGGGTATTTACAAAATTTTACTAACAAAGTTTTCACGATCCGTAAAGTACAAAAAACCGAACCTGTTATTTATCTATTAAAAGACGAATTGAACGAACCGGTGCTCGGAGGTTTCTACGGCCAAGAAATTCAAAAAACTCTCGTTCCCATTTTATTTTTAGTAGAGAAAGTATTAAGACGAAAGAAAGATACAGATGGAAAAATGATCTATTTCGTTAAGTGGAAGGGATATGATTCAAAATTTAATAGTTGGACGGATAATATTAGCAGTTTATCCTCTTAAGCACTCAAACTTCTAATATTATCGGTCTAAAATGAACTCGTTAAGAAATTTTTTTTCCCATCCTTCCAACTTTTTGTTCCTCAATATAAAAAAAAGGATAAAACATTTTTGTTCCTCAATATTTCTTTTAAAATAATATATATATTATCGGTCTTAAATGAACTCGTAAACGGTTCAAGAAATTTTTTTTCCCATCCTTCCAACTTTTTGTTCCTCAATATTTCTTTTTAAAAAAATATAAAAATTTAAGTTGTACCGTACATTTTTATTCCTCGTTATTTAAAAAACGGATTTCTCGTTTCAGAAATGGACATTAAAACCGTTTTCACCTGCATTTATTGCAGAGAAACTTTCCGTACACAGCATCTGCTGCGAAACCATCTACGTTCGAATCACCCCTCTGACTGGGAAGGATGCGCTTGTTTCGTAGACGACTCAACAATCACTACCTTTCACGAACGCATGGACTTTGTCACCGAAGATACGAAATGCCGCTGTCGAAAGAATTCGGTGATCTACTTCACTTCTTCCTGTCTGCACGCATGGCTTTGCAAAATCTGCTAGTAATTTGTCTGGAACAGATGGTTAATTGTAAGGTGCAGCTTTGTTTGGGAATCGAATTTTTTAGAAACGAGACATTATCGGAGACTGGTTTTTGGTCCAGATATTCGGAATTATACAACCCGAATGATATTCCCGCTGTATTGGACGAAGCATTCCGTAAAATTCAAGAATCCATCGACGTTTATGCCAGGGAAGGAAGTGGTTGAGCTATAAAACGAATCACCAACTTGATCATCAGAGTGGCGGAGTATCGACCGATGCGAACTTCGTCATATATTCCACTCCGTAGAAAACTCGAGGCCAAGGCGAAATCGGTGGTAAACGTTCAAAATCTAAACGATTCAAAATGTTTTCTATACTTTACGCTATAGTCGGGTTTGGGGTTAGACAGCACTAACCCCGAAGATTACGAAGGGATCGAAGACATGCTCGACACTAACTCTCTCTCTTACCCGACCAAGTTCGAGGAAATTGAAAAGTTTGAAAAGCTGAACGATCTTTCGATCAACATCGCCGGTTTTAACGATGACGAGGGACAAGAACTACGACGGACTACCCATCAACCTTCTCTTGTCGAGTGACGCGGACA
Organism: Lithobius niger; assembly: GCA_023313725.1. Classification (NCBI taxonomy): domain Eukaryota; kingdom Metazoa; phylum Arthropoda; class Chilopoda; order Lithobiomorpha; family Lithobiidae; genus Lithobius; species Lithobius niger. The sequence goes on along the minus strand of JAHWFP010049339.1, from coordinate 53,423 downwards.
ACACCCATTACTGCAGCATTACGGACATCACTACGTTTTTACGATATCGGGGCTCGGGGACTAACACCAAATACTATTGCCGAAACTGTTTCGCAGGATTTGGAATGGAGTGGATGCTTTTAGTTCACCGAAACGAATGCGTCAAAATCAATCCTGCGCAAGCTCTCCAATTTAAAACTGGAGGAGAGAACTTTCTTGAGTTTCGACATTTTAACCGTCAAAACCCCTTTCCTCGGATCATCTATGCCAACTTCGAGTGTCTACTCCTGCCCATCCACACCGCTCAACCGGGACCATCGACGAGCTCGACCACCCGAATTCATCGACACGCACCTTGCAGCTTCGGTTATGTCGTGATCGGTCAGAATGGGAGATCGTTCATCGAGATTACTACTTGGGAGAAGATGCGGTGGAAGTTTTTTATAAACGCATGAAGAAAGAAGCGCGACATTATAACGAGTTGTTGAAAAGGATACTACCCCTCAATCTTTCCCCAGCCGAACAGGTCAGTTACGAAGAAGCCAAACTCTGTCACTATTGCGGAAAACCCTTCCCCTTTTTGGTTTCGAAAGGTGACCCCAACACTAAAGTTAGGGATCACTGTCATATTAGCGGAAAATATAGAGGACTGGCTCACTCGAAATGTAATCTCAACGCTCAAGAAAAAAGAACCATCCCAGTCGTATTCCATGGTCTAGAAGGGTACGACATGCATCTTCTCGTACCTGCAGTGCACATGTTTAAGGGTCAGGTAGACATTATCAGTCGGAATGCCGAGCGTTTTCAAAGTATGACGATCAAGAGGTTAAACAGCGGGATAAGCCTTCGCTTCATAGACAGCGTGAATTTCCTTAAAGCTTCGCTGGATACTTTGGTCAAACACCGTAGGAGCTTCCCGATTCTCGAGGCGACTTTGGACTCTGGCTTAAAATCCTCTTGGTTCGTCGAAGAAACCGCACGAGAGAGCGTTGTAGATCTGCTGACCCGGAAGGGCATTTACCCCTACGAGTACGTTACCGACATGTTGGTCTTCGAAAAAGAAGAGCTTCCCTCTCGAAAATGCTTTTTCTCTCAACTGAAGGACGAAGAGTTGGCGGGTGAGGAGTACGCGAGTGAAGATGAAAGTAAAGAAATTCGGCACCTATCACGAAATCTACCAGATGACCGACGTTTTCCTACTCGCGGACATCTTCGAAGATTTCAGGTAAATATGCCTCGCCAACAACAAGTTGGATCCCTGTTACTATATCTCTACTCCGGGATTTAGTTGGGCGGCACTGTTGAGAATGCAGGAATCCAAGTTGGAGTTATTTTTACACTCGGGAAAACACAACATAACTTCCGGCATCAGAGGCGGCGTGTCGTTTATTTGCAAGAGATATTCGAAGGCGAACAACAAACATCTGGTCAATTTCAATCCAGGCAAACCCTCCATTTACATAATTTACTTGGATATGAATAACTTGTACGGTTTCGCTATCAGAGCTCGTCTCCCATACGATGGATTCCGCCTCTTGGCCAAGGAAGAAATTCGGACCTTGGACATTGACACCGTGCCGGACAATGCGGATGTCGGATATATACTCCAAGTCGATCTAGAATACCCAGCGGAGCTTCACGACTCGCATAACGACTATCCCCTAGCTCCAGAGAAGCTCGAGATCGGGGAAGACCTCGTTTCACCCTTTTCCCGAAAACTAGCGGAAGACATCAATCACGACATCAAACCTTCAACCAAACTCGTGCCAAATCTCCTGCATAAAAAGAACTACGTCGTTCACTACCAAAATTTGAAGTTCTACCTGCATCACGGATTGATTCTTCGCCGCATCCGAAGAGAACTGAGCTTCAACCAGAAACCCTGGATGGAGGGGTACATCAATTTCAATACGGAGAAAAGGCAGCAATCGATCGCACCCTTTGAAAAGGATTATTTTAAACTGTTAAACAACTCGGTATTTGGCAAGACGATGGAAAATAAGCAGAACCAAGTCAACGTGAAACTGTGCACCGATCCCAAGAAGGCAATCAAGTACACCTCTCAATCTCACGCGGATTCGTTCGAAATCCTTAACGAACATTTAGTGCAGATCAACCGCAGAGTCAGGAGCGTCTGTTGCGATCTACCGACGTACTCTGGATTCAGTATTCTGGAACTGTTAAAACTGGCCATGTTCCGCTTCCACTATGAATACGTTAAACCCAAGTACGAGGACCGTGCCAAACTCCTGTTTACCGACACCGACAGCCTCTGCTGCGAAGTGGAAACGGACGATATGTACGAGGATATGAAGCGAGACCGTGAACGTTTCGATACCAGCAATTATCCGAGAGATCATCCCTTGTACTTCGAAGCGAACAAACAAGTCCTAGGAAAGATGAAGGACGAGATGGCCGGCGTTCCCATCTTAGAATTAGTGGGTTTACGATCCAAAATGTACGCCATTAGAGCGCAGAAAACGAAGACGTCCATGAAGGCTAAGGGTATCCAGACATCTTTCGTGAAGAAGCACTTGGACTTTGAAGATTACGAATCCGCTCTGAGAACGCCACTGCCTGCACCGAAAGGAACCTGGACTAAAATCGCCAGCTCAAAACACGAATTAAGCACGGTGAAAGTCACGAAATCGCTCCTCTCTGCTTACGATGACAAACGTTTTATCCTAGACAATGGGGAAGATACGCTAGCTATCAGTCATCGAGATTCCGGCACATGGCGAGAGTACGAAGACGACTTCGACTCTGACGTAGACGTCATGACCGACGAGGAAGAGGAGGAGAGAGCGAGTTTAGCGTTCATCTCGAAGGAGAAGGAGGAGTTGAACGATGCTAAACGAGAGGAGGAACGGGTTAGATCGGTACGACGATACGCGGTACTAGAAAACCGAAGGATGAAGCTGAACAATCTCGTGGCGTGGAAGGAAAAAGAAAAGGCTAGGCGAAGAATGTTGGATAGGGAAAGACGGGCCACGATGTGCCCGGAACTGAAAAAGGCGAGATTAGAGAAAAATGTTGCTTGTATGAGGAAGGCTCAAGAACGAGAGTCTTGAGGAGGAAAAGAAAGCCAGATTGTAGAAAAAGGCTGCTAGTATGAGGAAGGCTCAAGAACGAGAGACTGAGGAGGAAAAGAAAGCCAGATTGGAGAAAAAAACCGCTAGTAAGAGGAAGGTTCAAGAACGAGAGACTGAGGAGGAAAAGAAAGCCAGATAGGAGAAGGATGCTGCTCGGAAGAGGAAAATCCGCACGCTTATGAAATGAGAGACCGTCAATGCCATCAGGGACTTGCACCCAAGGCGGTCATTCCCTTTCCTTCCCACTCCCTTTTCCCCTCCCAATCCCATCCCCCATCCCACCTCTCCTATAACTGCAACTTTGACGCTGGTAGAGAGGCTTACCCCCTGGTTGAATATGCGAATATTAAAAATAAACCGAGTTCGAAAAAAAGCTATAAAAATAGACTCGTATTTTTTTTGGCAGTTCAATTGGGGAAACCAATAGCAGTATCAATCAAAAAAGGTAACCACCAAATTGACAAAAAAACTGGAAGTGACGTCATTACCCCCACTTTGATCACGTGACCGGAAGTGATGTCATTAGGGTGTGTGACGTCGTAAGTGAGGTATCATGGAGGCATCAAAAGGAAACAAAAAGGCATCAAAAAGCACTTTCCTACCATCCTCCGGATCGACAAAAACTAAAAAGGGGGGTAATGACATCACTTCCCACCCTCCTCCATATTGACAAAAAAAGTACCAAAAGATACTTTTCCACTATCTTCCAGATTGATGAAAACGAAAGAAAGGTAGCAAAAGGCACTTTTCCACCGGAAGTGACGTCATTAACCCCACTGTGACGTCATAATTGAGAGTCATGGAGGTATCAAAAGGATGCAAAAAAGTAGCAAAAGGCACTTTCTACCATCCTCCAGATTGATGAAAACTAAAAAAGTGGGACGTCCCTCCAAATTGACGAAAAAAAAAGTGGCAAAAGACCCTTTCCACCATCCTACAGATTGAGAACGAAAAAAAAGGTAGCAAAAGACACTTTTCCACCATCCTCCAGATCGATGAAAACCGGAAGTGACGTCATTACTCCCCACTTTTCATCACCTGACCGGAAGTGACGTCATTACCCCACTTTGATCATGTGACGGGAAGTGGGGTAATGATGTCACTTCCGTCCGGGGATGGATGTACAACTCAATCGTATTCTTACTCTACTCTCCCCCAGACCCCCAGCTGGGTTTGCCGAGGCATGTCAAAAGTACTTTAGTAGCAGTGCCACTGGCATTTTCGAAACTAGTTGGCAAAATCGTAAGGTGAGTTGGCAAAATGGGAGTCTCTCTCTCTCCCCTCCCAACCAAGTACCTTCGCTAAAGCCCTGCTCCAACGGGCATATTTTCTTAAAGACATATACTGGCTGCGTAGTTCATCAATCAATTGAACTACAATCTTTCTTTCTGGTAATTTCCCATTGTTATCACAACAGTACAAAGCAATTAAGAAACGGCTCTTCCACATTGGCAATTTCATTTATTGAAATAGAATTATTTTCAAAAATGTCCACTTTACTGCGCAATTCAGGGATTGATTGTAACACTTTAAAGGTGTTGAACTTTCCCAGTCCATACATTACTGATGTGGTATCACATCCCCTACAGCATGTGTAATTGTGTATGTAACAAACATGCTGCAATATCACTGATAGCCTTTCTAGCATTGGCTATGTTAAGAGTACTTGATTCAGTTTCCATATGCAGATTCACGTGCTCCTTACAGTGATTCTACACTGTAAGGATGTCACAGTCTTCTGAAATGACAAGTGTGTTTTCTCTGGCTGCTGCATAACAGACTGCTTGTTGTACAATTAAAACATCAGCTGCACCTTTTCACCAGCCTGCTTGACTGAGCAACCATAGCTAAGAAGGACAACAGATAGCAATTCAATGAATAATTGTTGTTTGTTCTTATTTGACAAGAATGCTGTCTTATTAGTTGGAACTGGTGTGGTTTTTGAACAACTACATCTGGTGTCATGTTCTGTTAAATTCGTTGTCGTTTTTGTTCTTGATCCTTGTATTGTTTATACACCCCTATAAGGAGCACACGAATCTACATATGAAAACTAAGTCAAGTACTCTTAACATAGCCAATGTTAGCAAAGCTGTCGGTGATGACTGGCAGAATGTTTGTTATATGCACATGTAGTAGGGGGATGTGATACCACATTATCAATGTATAGGCTGGGAAAGTTTAAACCCTTTAAAGTGTTACAATCAAGTCCTGAATTGCGCAGTAAAGTGGACATTTTTGGAAATGATTCTATTTTAATAGATGAAATTGCCAATGTAGGAGAGCAGATTCTTATTGCTTTGTACTGTTGTAACAACAATGGGAAATTGCCAAAAAGAAAGATTTCAGTTCAATAGATTGATGAACTATGCAGCCAGCATATGTCTTCAAGAAAATATGTTCCATTGGCGAAAGTTCCACCCACATCACGGACAATGTATTTTCATTCACTGAGAGTTCATCTGCAAGCAAGCACATGGAAATACCTCAAATCCAATTTACGTTTGGAAGAATGTGGTTTTAAGATTTTAGAGGGTGCTGTAATTCTCGTTATAACTGACAAACATCTGGTTCCAGACGAAATTCTAATGAAACATGCTGGTATTGTGTGTATAAAGGAAAGATATATGCTCAAACTGCAACTGTAATAAGAAAGGCCTTCCATGTACCCTTTATTCGTTATCTACTTATTACAATTATTCAAATTGTTAAATAAAATTGTACCTTTATAATATATTAGTACAATTTACTTTAAAATATAAAGATGTCTATCCAAGAAACATACGACACTTAACACAATATTCTGGGGGAAATGGGGAAAATGCATATGTTTTGCTGTCATTTTTTTCAAGATGGTGCCAAACTGGGTTAGAACTTGAAAGCAGACGATGTAAACTAAAAAGATGTAGCCAGAGTTCACAAAAACCACCCTTATTGTGCCTGATAAAGATAACTGTTCAGTTATCGAAAATTCACAGATACGTGAGTGTCTCCAGTATTGAAAGTGTGCATTTAAAAAAGTTTTAAATCCATTTTACAATAAAAAAGGGAGGGCAAGAGTGAAGGCACAGTCAGTTCTTCAGCAAAATTGGAGAGATGCCGTCGGGAACGTAAGAAGTATCCTCCCAGGCAGCAAAAGGAGCAAACTCAACATCCTGGATGGTAAATTTCACCGTGCCATTTAGGTCGGAAATGGAAGGAGGAGAGAAGCAAGTTAGTAGATGTAAAACTGGTTGAAAAATTCTGTAATGTTGTTATCATGATGGAAGATCTCCCCACTAGCATCTTTGCTGCTGTTAATGTGCGGACTTTTTTTAGCGCTGTTGATGTACGCAAACAGATTCCTAGGTTCCTTATTTGCTTTGAGAATAAAATTGCTTTCAATTGCACTAAGAATGCCGGCTATTGAGGCTTTGCGAGCAGCCTTGAACGCAGCGTAATTACTTGGTGTGGGGGAAGAATGCAATCAGTTGTAACATCTCTTTTTATTGTTTACGAGGTATACAAGGGTTTATTATAGGAGAGGCATAAGGGATTGCTTTGGGGTGGTTGCCGTCTTGTATGGACGGATCTGGCTGGCTTTTCTTTCGGTTTTTTCGGTTTCCCTGTTTAACCACGGAGGATTGGTGTGCCTTCGTACTGCAGTTGTGGGAACAAAATAGGAAGTAATGTTCTGAAGGAAATCTTCCAGAATGTGCATTTGGGCATTTACATCAAGGTCAATGAGCTGCTGACGCCAATCGATACTGGGAGTAACACCACTGATGAGTAACACCACTAACAGCTTTCCAGAAATTAGGACGAGTCAGCATTGGGTAGCTGAGGCAGTAGTCAATGTTAACATCGAAAAACAAGAGTTCATGGTCACTGTGGCCAAGCGGAGTATAGTGACTGTTGGGGGAAAGTTGAAGGTCAGGAGATGAGATTGTAAAGTCGAGAAGACTGGACTGTTGTTTTTGACGGTGTCTAGTAGCCTAGCAGTGATGGTGTCTAGGGTAAGACTAGGAATGCTGTAGCAGCAGCAGCCAATTTTGAAGGAGAAATAATGGTTTAATCAGATGATACCACCATAAAGACTCCCACTCTCCTGTTGGGTCAGAACTGGCATGAAATTGGTAGGAGTGCTTGTCAGATTTAATGTAAATGGCAATGCCAACACGAGTCCTTCCAGTATGGTCACGGCAGTACAGGTTTATCCATCAATGGAGTAAGTAGCAGGATCATTAGAAGCATCTAAGTGTGTTTAAGATATAATAATGATGCCTGCAATAAAGCAATTTGGATTTTAAGTTCATCTTGTTTGTTTGTCAGGCCCATAGTGTGACAAACAGTGTTTACAAACAGTGTTTACAAACAGTGATTACAATTTCGTCCAAAAGCGTTCATTTGACATACTTTGTTTTCTTAGTATTTTTGACAATCCAGGTTAATTTCGTATCCAGGAATACTAATACAATCCATTATTTAGCAACAACTCCTTAACACTGCAGTTGATATCCAAGATGCTTGTATTTAAATACTTTTAAGGACATAAATCCAAACTTGATTCTTGTTTGAAAGCCACAGTTGGTTAAGTTATCATATTTGATTAAGCCTTCCATAAATAAATATGGAAATATAAATATAGAATATAAATATTGGGGGGGAGGAGGGAAGAAAACAATACATAAGCAAGATTGTGAACTCAATACCATGCACAATGCATTGTACTGGTATGCAGCACGACATATAAATTGTAGTGTCCCAGATATGCTAAGTATTGGGGTACCTTAGATATACAGGGTGAGGCAAGTCACACGCAAATAACAGCCGTTATAGTGGTCCTATGTTAATTCTGAAGACATATTTGTAATGTATACCACAGGCCAGGGATGTTCACCGTGACGATATACACACATGACAGCCATCAGCCAATCAGTGTGCAGTATAAGGCTGCCCGTGTTTATCGATTAGTTACGTTAACTGAGCACCTTATCAGTATACAAAGCACGCCTCCTTGCATCCCTTTACTTACAACGCACACTCGTAGTTCATTCCACTGAGCATCTCGACTCCTCGAGAAACTTCGCATTGAAATTTCCTCGTCATTTTTAAAATTTTGGAATAATAAATATGATCCACTGTTAGCCGATTCGTTGACTTTGTAACTTCATTGCTTTGTAACTTTATGTACGATTTCTCGAACAGTTGGTTCTGACCAAGGCCAGCTGAGACAGGAGCTGCGTTCCTGGAGTGGCGCCAGGAAAGCAGCTACTATCTCAGCTGGCCTTGGTTATGACACACCGGTCGCTAAACCAGTCTGTACTTCCAAATCAGCCTTAGCAGTGACGATGCCTTGTTGTTCAAAGAATCTGCAGACATTCCCTGGAGTGACAAGAATAATCTGCGTCACTCGCTCATTGGTAGAGGCAGATTTATATTTCTGCCACCTGGGACTACGCAGATTTCTTCTCCCTTCCCCCCCCCCCAAAAAAAAAAGTACTTTCATCGGCTTTTTTTCAGGAAGAAGGTTTCAGGAAAAATTCAGGATAGGCCTACGATTTTGTTACTCTGAAAATAAAGTGGGCGGTTGGGATAGTTTATAAGTGCCGTTATTTTAATAAACATTTTTGCCCTTCTTTCCGACCGTTGATTTACTCGAATACTCGTATTAAGGAACGCCATGTTGATTGAAACGCAGCCTTCTTGAGTGAGACTGGTCTCCCAGCATGCTGTGCGAACATTCGACTGGTGCTGTTAACCGATAACGCATTACCATACAAGGAATTATGTCGTCACGGTGAACAGCCCTGGCCCGTCGTATAAGTCAGATATGGCAAAGCCAATGAAGACATTTTCAATGACCTTGAAAACAGCAATCAAGGTCACCCAAATTCTATCTTCCAAACGGCACAAAATACAGCGCAAAAGTGAATTACAAAGTTGTGAGTGAGCATTAAACATAACTACGAAAATAGATTGAAAATAGGAGCCTAATTATAACAGTTACAAGGAAAACAAAATAGCAACAATGTCTTACCTGAACGTTTTAACTGCCATGCAGTGAAGCTTAAGGGCTGCCTTTATAAGCGAATGCACGTATGTGACCCGAATCTTTACTTCGTCAATCAATTCAATTAAATGAGTATAGTTCAGGATCCAATAAAAGAAAATAACGTATGATAAGTTTTACACCTAAAGTATTGAGCCATCATTCACAACACAGAAAGTCACGTTCGGTATGTGATCATTTTCTGATTTTACATGTTTTTTTTCCGGCGCTGGTGTCCCTTGAGTGACATCCAGCCTGGTCGTAACAATTGCTCAATTGTCGAAAACGCCTTGTTGTTTCGAATACCCATACTGAATTCCCAAGGCGGGAAAATCATGGGCATTCACATTTACGAATGCCCGCAATTTTTAATAGCTTCATAAATTATGGCATTGCAGATTACTTCCATTAAAGAGTAAATTACTGTTTTATGCTGACCAGGGAACAACTGACAAGAATAGTCTACGTCATTCGCTCATTGGTAGAGCGGATTTAAATTTCTGCCACCTGGGACTACGCAGATTTCTTCCCTCTTCCCCCCCCCCCCCCAAAAAAAAAAGTACTTTCATCGGCTTTTTTTTAGGCAAAACGTTTCAGGAAAAATTCAGGATAGGCCTACGATTATGTTACTCTGAAAATAAGGTGGGCGGTTGGCATAGTTTATAAGTGCCGTTATTTTAAAGGAAAACTAGACCCTTCCATCTTAAATTTCACTATACTTAGTTAAGTACGAAACAAACAAGATGCAAGTTGCGCGAGGTTTCCAACATTCGTACTAATTACGCTAAAGTTAATTTAAAATCTAAGTTTGATATTTCCACAGCGCGAGACAGCGAACGTGATTTCCTCGCATGGTACTGACGTCACACTTCATCGCCCTACGTCAAATGGACCTTGGAGGAATGACGTCATCGTAGCACACTACCAAGTGCGTGCCGGGTTGTGCTTCTAACATGGCGGCTCCGAGACCGGACCGCTCTGACCATAGCAGCGCGAATCAAAATTCAATCTCTGCGTGATTTATTAAATTAAAGTATTGACGAACGCACCCTACCGTGACTCAATACCCTACAAAGACTCGTGAAAGTTAGTTCAGCTAGGCGGTCATTCACTCTACACGAAATGCTGGGCAGATCAGCGATTGGACCATTTCCACTTGTTGCTTGTGGGGAGGGAGAGGCAGATTAAGGGGCACGCGCTTCATTTGAAAAGAATCTGCGATGCTGTTCTTTGCTAGCAGGAGTGGTGAGGAATGGAATGAGAGCCGAGCACTCTCTTGCCTGGGCGCATGTGCCAACAGGTGATGAAATGTGACGTCACGCGAACGAGACTTGGATGTGTTGACCACACGAACGAAGAATTCGTCTGCTAGAATGAAGATTTAGACACATTACTACGTAATAACTATAAAGCCTGAGTGGTTTTCATACCTCTCACATGTTTTTTAAGTGTCTTAATGAACGATACTGAAATTTAAGATGGGAGGGTTTAGTTTTACTTTAATAAACATTTTTTTCTGGGGAGGGATTGGAAAATAATACCCCACTTTACGACCTCCTGCTTCTAGAAAACGTACGACCACTTTATCGTTGAGGTACAATTATTTTTCTTGTTATTTTAAATATGTAGCACCATAAGAAAAGAGCATTTGGGGAAAACATCGAAGAAATACATTTTTTCAAAGATTTGTCGCTCGTTCTTTGGGGGAACTTTCATTCCTGTCCCTGCAGTCCCCCCTCACCCCGCTGTATTTACGTCATGTCTTCCAGTCGGTAACCTTACTACTGGAAATTAAAATTGTGCCCCCCACCCAGAAAAACAAATTTATTTACGCGTGTGAATGCCCAAACCTTTAAACCATGCACTCTCCCTATTTTCACACCCGCCCACCTTATTTTCGGCATATTCTGATCATATACGCCTATCCTGTATTTTTCCTGAAACGTTTTTCCTGAAAAACAAAGCCGATGAAAGCACTTTTTTTGGCAGGGGGAGGGGTGGGGTAGGGGGATTCTGCAAAGTCCTAGTGGCAGAAATATAAATCCACCTCTGCCAGTAAGCAAGTGATGCAAAATCAAATTGTCAATTGCTTCCTGTTCACCATAAACTTGTAATTTACCCTTTAATGGAAGTAATCTGTAATGCCATAATGATTTATGAAGCTGTTAAAAAGTGCGGGCATTCGAATGGCCAGGGTTTTACCGCCTTGGATAAAAGTTAGGGCATTCGTAACGACAATGGTTTTTTTTATTGGTACCCGATTGTTGCGACCAGGCTTGAAATCACTCCATTAGACTCCAGCAAAAAAAATAATAATAATAAAATCAGAAAGTAATCACATACCGAACGTCACTTTCTGTATTCTGAACGATGGCTCATTACTTTAGGTCTAATCCGTATCCGTTTTCGTTTAATGGAATCTGAAATTTAACTTCACTCATTGATCAACATAGTACACTACAAGTCAACTCTTTTCGGCATAAAAAACGCATCCCTCGTGAAGCCAGGAAATTAAACTCGCGTAAAAAGAGACTTTGGCGCCATTATAAAAGAAATCGCTGTGAAGATACCAAATCATTGTACAAGCAAGCTAGCAGGAACTATGCTGATTGTGTAAAGCGATTGTCCATCCAAGCTGAAAGTAAAGTTATAAATGAAGGAAATCTTGGTGCACTGTATAGGTTGGTAAAAAATAAAACAGAATTAAGCGAAGTATTCCACCCTTAAAGCTAAAAGGACAGGTGGTATCATCAGACGAGGCAAAGGCAAATGTCTTAAACAATATATTTTCCGAAAACTTCATCTCCGATAATGGAGCCATCCCCAACAATCAGAGGAACCTAATGCATGCGTTCACACAGACCTTAGATAATGTGTCTTTCTCAAGCGAGAAAGTCCGCAATGCAATTAATGATACAAAAACTAGCCATGCCATTGGTCCTGATGGACTATCCGCATATTTTTACAAAGAAATGTGGGATGCGATTATCTCTCCTTTGGTGATAATATTTAAATGCTCAATGCAGTCGGACAAAATCCCTAAATGCTGGAAAAAGGCACGTGTAATTCCAATCTTCAAAAAAGGTAATGCATCCGATCCACATAACTACAGACCAATATCTCTTACTTGTGTACCTTGTAAAATTATGGAAAGAATTATTAAAAATGAAATGCTAAATTTTCTAAACGAACAAGATATAATCTCGTATGATCAATTTGGTTTTTTGCCTGGACACTCAACAACACTACAGCTACTGGACGTCCTAAACGACTGGACTAGTTGTTTAGATGAGGGTTACCCAGTTGACGTAGTTCTAATTGATTTTGCGAAAGCATTTGACTCCGTTGTCCACCACAAATTACTATTTAAAATAAAAAAAAAAAACATTGGCATCAGAGGGCAACTACTGGCTTGGATTACTGATTTCCTTGTGGGCCGTAGCCAGCGTGTCGTAGTCGGGGAATCGGTGTCTGATGATGCTGTGGTTGAAAGTGGCGTTGCACAGGGGTCAGTTTTAGGTCCATTGTTATTCACCATTTTTTAAATGATCTATCGCCAACTTCTGCAGGTGTAAAATTGCGAAAATTTGCTGATGACGTTAAACTCCACTCTTCAATGAAATCAAAACAGAGTCACATTGGTATCGTCCATGAACTTGATGAACTAAAAAACTGGTCAGATCAATGGCAGTTACCGATTTCGGACAACAAATGCAAAGTGTTGCACATCGGGAGTAAAAATCCATCATGTTTATACTACCTATCGGGTTCAAAACTGGAACCATTAACTACTGTCAAGGACTTAGGTGTCTGGCTCTCTACGAATCTAATGTGGACTCACCACTGTAATGCTGTCATTAAAATAGCAATGCAACGAGCAGCTATTATCAGAAACTGTTTCACTTCTAGGGATGTCCCAACTTTACTGTGGGCCTTTAAGTATATGTCCGTCCGGATGTAGAATACGCCAGCCCCGTTTGGTCCCCGTCACTTCAAGGAGACATTATGAGGTTAGAAAGAGTGCAGAGAGTGTTTACCAAACTTCTCCCAGGGTTTCGAAATATACCATATGCAGCCAGACTGAATAAGTTGAAAATTGATTCTTTGGAACTACGCCGGGTAAAAGCCGACCTGTCATTGATATATTGTTTGTTGCATGGTCTCCTGGATTATGATCCATCTTTCTTCTTTGATGTTAATAGAGAGGGACGGACCAGGGGTCACTCCCTGAAATTGGTTAAGAAACCCTTCAGATTAACCTGCAGAAAATACTTTTTTGTAAATCGAGTCATTAATGTTTGGAATGCTTTACCTGTTGATGTTGTCACGGCACCCTCTATAAATTGTTTTAAATTCAGACTAAATAAGTGTAACCTACTACCATACATCTCAGACTATTCCTAATGTTATTTTTGCTTATATTGTTGTAGAGATACTTATATCGTGCTATATGTATTTGTTGTCACTCAATGTTGGTAAGATATAAGCGGTTTCTAGTAAAAGCCTTATCTTACCTTTTTGCTAACTTACTCGGCAAATAAACTTTTATTATTGTTATTATGTAGTAAAGGCTCGGAACTCGTGCACCCGCTTGAGATGCAGCCCCAAAGCTTCACTGCATGGCAGTTAAAACATTCAGGGAAGACATTGTTGCCATTTTGTTTTCCTCGTAAATGTTGTAATTATGCTCCGATTTGCCATCTGTTTTCGTAGTTTGTCATGTTTAATTCTCACGCACAACTTTGTAATTCACTTTTGTGCTGTATCTTGTGCCGTTTGGAAAATAGAATTTGGATGACCTTGATTACTGTTTTCAAAGTCACTGAAAATGTCTGCACTGGCTTCGCCATATCTGACTTACATTAGAAATATGTCTTCAGAATTAACATAGGACCACTATAACGGCAGTTATTTGCGTGTGACCAGACTTTTGCCTCACCCTGTATAAAAGTAAGGTTAACATCACTGTTATATGTGACGCTACACGCCACTAATGTAAGCATCACATGATCCTGTCATGTGATGAGCTAATGTGATAAATAGAGCTGCAGCGCTCCTGCGCATTGCTGCTGAATACTTTACTGTTATTCTGCGTGGGCTAAAAAACCAACCTCGTTTGTACATATTTCAACATATGTTACAACTAGTGACGAGGATGGGATTCGAACACCACGCGGGCATCACTGAAAGCTGGGAAAACATGCAAGAGTACAAATACAGTCACCCCACTCGACAGATGACAGTATCAGATTTGATCCCAATACTGATCCCGTTTTTTTTTCACTTCATGAAAATGTCTGCAATCAAGAGTTTTTTCGATAATTACACCTCTTTTGAGTAACACAAACGATGCCTGACCAGAGTCTCCTAGAGTAAAGGCCGTATGAGGATGCGCTAATAAAGGCGACTAAAATCAATGGTGGAGTTGGTTTGCTAAGTGCTGCCATCTCAACCCCAAGGGGTGAATTTATAAACTAACCGAAGAGGTTCCCAAAATCTGCCAACCAATGACTCCACTTAGCAAACCTGCCTCGCCGCTATTCAATATACGGCCGGTAAATCATATACGGCCTTTATTCTAGAAGGCTGTGGCCTAACAGCAACGTGCTTTGTTCTTGCATTGAATTTTTCAGTTTCTGCAAGTTTTATACATCCTTGGCCCTTGGTCATTCTTTAGATTCCTTACATTATCCTCTTCGTTCTCAGCGAGTTAGGTACTATTCCCTTGGTAAAAATAACACCGACAACGTTTTCAGGACACTTCACTATTCATTATTACTGTAACATGTGCATACAGTGGATGAAATCCGCAGGTTTCGATTTAACTGTAGCTTACTTATTTTTATTTCCTTATGGAAGATCACCTTGAGCTTTATTAAACAATTATTTTGTTTTGTTGTATCTGGATGAAAGGGGTTAAACTCCAGGAAACAAATTATGGTGTTAGTCAATTCCTATGTACGTTACCTTGGCATTTCCTAAAAAAGCAATTGCAATATGCGTCTTGCGTTGTGTTCCAATAGGTAGGTTGGACATAACTTTTTTGGCACTTGCACCAAGATTCAGTTTTCGCAGCAAAAGTTCAATTTTTCCACTAATGTCGGCTACTCCTTTCAGCTGCATGAACAAAATAATTTAAAACCACTTGTAAATAAATCTGATTGGTGTCATCTCAACATAATAACAGTTTTGTTAAAGAACGTTTATATTAAGTTTAGTGGTTTTAATACCATTAAAAAATAAAAACAAATTCTCGTTTTAGTAGAAATAACAATAAGGAAATTTTGGTTACACATTTTCCTTTCGCATATTAAAACTTGTAATTGCACAGGAAAGGGACAAAAAAAGTGCTACTATGAAAGTTTAGGGATACCTTACGACAAGGTTATTTACACTCGACCTAAACGCATCCGGCCTGAAACAAAAGCGCAGTTTCACAGTTTGGTTTATTAGGATAACATACTATTTTGACTAAATTTTTGAAGGAAGCGTCCATAAATTATGTAACGCTGGAGTGAGAGGAGACCAGACCGTTGTAGCGTTACGAATTGTTACGTGGAAAAGGGAGGGGGTAAAAAGTTTGTTACGTAAGAAACTGAAAATTGGCATTATTTTACTTAAAAAATGAAACAAGGAAGGCAACATGCAACAGCAGACAGGTTTTTTTTTTTCAATTTATTCACATCTTATTATTACTTTGAAAATTTTTTAAAGATTTATTATTAATGACACGTAGAAATGGACTGAAGTTCCAGCTTTTACCCTTTTAATTCCTTGTATCGCATGTAGAAGATCGTAACCGACTTTCTTAATAATAATCATCATCGGTCGTTTTAGCACAGGATGACATGCAAAAACATTTCAAGGACATGGACAGGAAGGCGGCATGTATGGGTGGAAATGTAAACAGTAACACGAATGCTCCTATTAAGTTCAAAGGTGCAAAAAAGTTACAAAGAAGGTACGTGAGGGTACCAAAGCTACATAAGGATACAAAAAGGTATATGGTAAGAAGGTATAAACTAGGAAACAGGCTTTGGCCCTGTTAGCAGATTGGATACAAATTTTTTTAAATGTGTATTACTGTCATTTTAATGACTTCCTAATGTTCCGTAAAAATCTGGGTGCTATACTCACTTGGCTTCAATCGAGTTTTTTTTTTGCCTTTCGGTGTGAAGCTCATTGCTGGTCTTTTTCACATTTTGTTTTTTTTTTATTTTAATTTTAAATAGGCCTAAGCTAAGGTTCATATTATTTTAAGAGGCTTTCGTTTGCTCCTACATTTACTTTCTGTTTCGTTGTTTGTAGTCTCTTTCCGCCATTGCCTCCGTCTAAAAGTTACTTCAAATGCCACGTTAGCCGCCGTGGTTAAGCTGGCAAAGAGCATGCCTCTGCCAATAGTACTTACACTGCTTAATATTTACTGCACAGTATCTTTCCAAGATTTAAAATACTAGTAATAAAGCATTTAACTGCAAGCCAAACAATTATCAGTAACGTAGTACTTTATAATAATCAGTAGATTCAAAATATCCGTGCTCCCTGTGCTGCCTCCTCCGACAATGTTGAAGTGCACACCTCTGGTATATACTACAACTGCGAACGCTAATTTTTTTAAAGTCGGAATTATCATAATTGTAGGTCAAATGGTGTTAGCTTGGGTGTGAAGATAGTATTTTAATTAATCCAAAGCTTTAAGAACATTTAGGCCTAATTTTTAGCTGACGTTTTTATTCCCTAAGTGACAACACCATTAGCTTCATTTGTTGCATTCGAAATTCGGTCTATTCATTCTTGCAACACGGGATTGAAAGTACAGTTTCCATAGCAACCACGAATCTTGAAATTATTATAGGAAGCCATCTTATTATTCCATGTTGCAGTATAAACACATCGTTTGCTGTATAGTATACTTTCGGTTTATACGAACCGTTTCCTCATGCTGCGGCGATGTGAGGTTTCAAATATGGATTCCCCATTGGTAGTGTCAATGCCAGTTCAGTCGTTATGTTGGGTGAATTCCCCCAAGCATTGTTTTTCACATGAAATGAATGAGAGTCGGTAACGAATTCTTTTGTTTGTTACATTTGCATGCTTTGCCTTCCTTTAGTGGTTAAAATGTGATAATTAAATGTTATTATTTTGTTGAGTAACATCGAAAAAAATTATTAGGTATAAGGAGGCAACGATGAGTTATTTTGACGTTTTTTAAAAGTTCACTTGATTACTAGCAGCACAGTGTATGCTTCGTCGGAATTCCTTAACTATTCAGGATTCCAAATTTATAATGGCGAGTGTTAGATCAATAAATTCGAAAAATCGTAATTTCGGCATTCGAGGCAAATTTGAGATCGGCACTACTTTTGGGGCTATCTATCAAACGTGGCAAATTTTATAGCAATCCGCCCTTTGGTTTGGGCTCCACCCAGGCTACAAAAGTGCAACCAACCAACATTTTGCAATCCGGTGTCCGGCAAAAAGAGAGCAATAGGATACAAAAGGCACATAAGGGTAAAAAAGGGTACAAAATGATACGAAAGGAAAGAAAAAGGTATGAAAAGGGTACATAAGGATACAAAAGGGTAAGAAAGGGTACAAATGATACGAAAGGATACACAAGGATGTGAAACGGTGCAAAAAGGATACAAAAGGATGTGAAACGGTGTAAAAAGATACAAAAGGATGAAAAAGGGTACATTTAGACACATCCAAGTGTGTCGCGCCTAGTTAGGCTACCAACATCACATCAATTCATTTGTCGAGGAGATAAAACCATTGTAGCGCGATGCTGTAGCGTAAGTGTAAGTTACTTTTTTACTTTGCAACAGTTGAAGTAAAGTAATAAATATTAGGCTAACCACAGTGGAGTAGACGTTAATGGAGTTTCCAACACATAAGAGCAGCAAAATACATCCCGAGAGCGACCAGCTACGTTATTTACATTACACGTAAGATTTACACTGAAGTAACGTAGTAAAAGGGAGTACTGAAAGTGGAGAGGTGATGGGGGCTATACAGGAAGAAACAAGCCACACTAACAGGCAAATAGCAAGAAATTATCACGAAACCAGCAAAAACTAGCGCAAAACTAACAAGAAACGTTCACGTTCTTCTTGTTAGCACCTTGATAGTCTCTACTTACTTCTAGCTTAGCCTCTAGCCAGGATAAAATGCCACAGACACTGAAATAATCCATTGAGATGAACTGATACTGATACTTACACTGTCAAGCCAAAGACAGTATCGAAATTAATTGTTAAAATCTCAACAAGTCTCGACAATAATATCCAATGTAAAAGTTTAGTAAAATTAGTAATTCAGTCATCATTTTAAACTTTCAAAAGGCTACTTAGAATATTACAGGTTTAACGTCCAGTGTATGCATACGAAACTAGCAAAAAAACTAGCGCGAAACTAGAAAGACACTAATGTGAAACTGGAGAGAAACTAAAATGAAATCTAACACGAAAAAGTAAAGAAACAGACAGAAAACAAGCAAGAAACTAACAAGAAACTAGCAAAACAGTGACTACTATTTCGTGTTAGTGTATTGCTAGTTTCGTGCTACACTAGTTATGACACTAACAAGAAATTCACAAGAATTTGACACGAAGCTAGCAATACGCTAACAACAAATCAGCATGACAGTAACACGAAACTACCAAAAATATAAAGATTAAAGTAACAAGAAACGAGCAAGAAAAGTTCAAATTACTGTGAAACCAATAATGAGCTAACTAGTGTTAAAGAAACCTAACATGAAACTATACGCAATTCACTACTAGCACGAACTGGCAAGAAATTATCATCAACAAAGCAAAATTGGTAAAAGTGCTGTTAAGATTCCACCTAAAACACTTAAAACCAAACAGGGTTGCAAGAACGCCAAAGTTTCTAAAAAGTATCCATCTTGCAAAGCAGTGATATCTACCAAACACCATCAATAGCAGCAAAAATCATAGAGTTTCTAAGAACTGTTTTCATTGAAACGTAGTGATATCCACCGAAAACCAACAAGAATAGCAAGAATCTTCCAAGTTTTTATGAAAAGTGTCTGCCTTACAATTCAGTAATAGCCACCCAATTACAATTCCAGAAACAACGGAGAAATTTTTAAAACAAAGTGTCCACATTGTAAAGTAGTGATATACACCCAAAACCAATAACAGTAGTATAAGAAACACTAAGTTTCTCAAACGTTTCTACCTTCCAAGTTGTGTAATCCACCAAAACACGACAACAGCCTCACGACACACCAAGTTTCTAAATAGCCTATGAGTCCCGATAACGATAGAATAAAATGCCAACTTTCTAAAAAGTGTCCACCTTCCCTATGGTGACTGCACCCAAAACCAACAAAAGCAGCACAAACGACCAAATTTCTACAGCCCTACCTATTGTCACCATCTGACTTTGTGGGAACCAACATGATATCTGGAGTGAGATGCGTCAGAGGGTCAAAAAATGCATGGGATTTCTTTAAAAATTAATCACAGTTAACCATAAAATCAAGGTAGGCACACTACACAATCTGTTTCCTCATTAAATGAACGATTTAAAAAAACCTCGTATTTCTGACTAAAGTTTAAAGTTCTGTTTAATTTTTTATGGGGCTATGTCATAATATATATTCGCTGTTGCTTGAAAGGCGAAAAACTACTTTGCACCTACTTTCTGTAAAGGATAATGACCGAAAACC